>CAUYRH010075808.1:0-18067 GCA_963574655.1 Perodicticus potto | reverse complement strand
CAGCCTTAAAGAAAGAAGGAGACTTTACCTCTTTCATGTTTACATGGATGGAGCTGGAAAATATTCTTCTTAGCAAAGTGTCTCAAGAATGGAAGAAAAAGTATCCAATGTACTCAGCCCTACTATGAAACTAATTTATAACTCTCAGATGAAAGCTATAACCCAATTACAACACAAGAATTGGGGAAAGGGACAAGGGAGGGGAGGGGAGAGGAGAGGATGGGTGGAGGGAGAGTAATGAGTAATTGATGGGTCCACATTTACGGTGCATCTTAGAAGGGTACAGGTGAAACTTACTAACAAATGTAGAATATAAATGTCTGTACACAATAACTAAGAAAATGCCATGAATACTATGTCAACCAGTTTGATGAAAACATTTCAGATTGTATATAAAACCAACACATTGTACCCCATGATTACATTTATATACACAACCATGATATAATAACAAAAAAAATTAAGAAATGCCCTTTTCTCTCTCTACTGCTTTTCTTCCAGTTCTCGCTATAGGGGTTAAAGCTTATTCTTGCTCCTCCAGCTATAGTTTGGATAACTCCTATTGAGCAGTTTTTGCTTGGGGCAAGACCTCATTCCCACATAAACAGGACTGGGTACCTGAGGCCTCTAATTAGGGGACAGAAATGGGTAAATAAGGCTTTAGTTACTCTTATCATTTCCCTTCACTTGAAAGATGTGAAATTTCAAGGTAGTTTAATCATCATAATTTCATTTTTGACTTTTAAAGGGAATGTAATTGATCTACATTATTGATGTAACATTTGTTTCTCCATTCCTGTAATCATGTTTTTCTTTATTTCCAGCTAATTCTAAGGAGAGAAACAATTAACAAATTCATGAGTTGTTTAAATCTACTGACTTCCTAAATTGTATGAATAGATTCATCTGGAAGAGAACCACTTAAAAGAACCTAAAGTATTATGGCAATTCTATGGTCTTGGAAAGTACACTTCATTTGAATATAGATTATTTAATGTTGAAATTATTATAATAAAAATTCTCCATTAATGCTTATGTGTCATTATCCTTTGGAAGGATAATGCACATTTAATTCAAAATAGTTTCTTTAGGCTGGGTGTGGTGGCTCACATCTGTAATCCTAGCAATGTGGGAAGCTGAGGCACGTGGATTGCTTGAGGTCAGGAGTTCGAGACCAGCTTGAGCAAGAATGAGACCTTGTCTCTAAAAATAGCTGGGTGTTGGGGCAGGTGCCTATAGTCTCAGCTACTTAGAAGGCTGAGGAGAGAGGATTGCTTGAGCTCGAGAGTCTGAGGTTGCTGTGAGCTATGACACCAGGCACTCTAACCGAAGGCAACAAAGTGAGATTCTGTCTCAGAAACAAACAATTGAGGTTTCTTTTCTTTTCTTTCTTTTTTTTTTTTAGAGACAGAATCTTATTTTGTCACCCTTGGTAGAGTGCCATGGTGTCACAGCTCACAGCAATCTCCAGCTCTTTGGCCTAGGCGATTCTCTTGCCTCAGCCTCCTGAGTAGCTGGGACTACAGGGGCTCGCCACAACGCCCGGCTATTTTTTTTGTTGCAGTTTGGTCGGGGCCGGGGTTGAACCCGCCACCCTCAGTATGTGAGGCTGGTGCCCTACTCACTGAGCCACAGGTGCCACCCAACAATTGAAGTTTATTTGATGTTTCTTAATAATTAGATTCAGGTTATGCATTTTGTCTGTTTTGCTTATTTATTTATTTCAGAGACAGGGTATTTATTTATTTATTTGCTGAAACAGAGTCTCATTCTGTTGCCCAGGCTAGAGTACAGTAGTGTCAGCCTAGCTCACAGCACCCTCAAACTCTTGGGCTCAGGTGATCCTCTTGCCTCAGCCTCCCTACTAGCTGGAACTACAGGTGCTTGCCGCAACACCTAGCCAATTTTTTATTTTTTAGTAGAGATGTTTTTATTTTTAGTAGAGACAAAGCCTTGCTCTTGCTCTTGCTCAGGCTGGTCTCGAACTCCTGACCTCAAGCAATCTTCTCCCCTTGGCCTTCCAAAAGTGCTAGGATTACAGGTGTGAACGACCATGTGTGACCTTTATTTATTTATTTCAGAGACAGGGTCTTACTCCGTTGTCCAGGCTGGGGTGCAATGGCCTGATCATTGCTCATTGCAACCTTGAACTTCTGGGCTCTCTGGCTCCCCCTGCCTCAGCCTCCTGAGTAGCTAGGGCTACAGGTGTGTACCACTACTTCAGGTAATTTTAAAATTTTTTGTAGAGACAGAGCCTTGCTTTGTCACCTTTGCTTAGTTGGCCTTGAATTCCTGGGCTCAAGCTGTCCTCCTCTGTTAGCCTCCCAAAGCCTTGGGATTACAGACATGACCCACTGACCCAGGTTATGCATTTTTGATAGGCAGAACACATAACTGATGTTTCATCCTTCTTAGGTTTTCAAGAGGCACAGATTTTGCTTTGTCCCATTATGGTTGTTTACTCTTACTTTGTGAGAGTAATACCTTACCGTATTCTCTAGATTAATCCAGTACAAAATTATCATTTTCTCTTTGTAATCGTGACTCTTCTTGGCTGGGTGCGGTGGCTCCGGCCTATATTCCAGCACACTGGGAGGCTGAGATGGGTGGACTGCCTGAGCTCATGGATTGGAGACCAGCCTGAGTAAGAGTGAGACCCTGTCTCTAAAAAAATAGCCAGGCATTGTGGCGGGTGGCTGTAGTCCCAGCCACTCAGGAGGCTGAGGCAAGAGGATCACTTGATCCCAAGAGTTTGAGGTTGCTGTGAGCTATGATGCTATGGCACTCCACCAAGAGTGACAAAGTGAGACTGTCTCAAAACAAACAAACAAACAAACTTCTTCTTCATCAAACGACAAGTACCCACTAGTTTTAGTATGCGTTGTTGATTTTGTCTGGATCATCAATGATCCTATGATGGATGCAAAACGGTCACTTTGTAATTCCACCATCATTTCAGTATTTATTAGCTAGTACACATATTCTACCATAAGGAAAAGTTTTCCCTTCTCCTTTGTTTGGTTGTCTATTTAAACAATTGCACTCGAAGTTTGCTATTTTATTTTATAAATATCTTGTTTCCATCATTATTTTTATTTATCTATTTATTTATTTATTTTGAGACAGAGCCTCAAGCTGTTGCCCCGGGTAGAGTGCTCTGGCTTCACAACTCACAGCAGCCTCCAACTCCAACTCTTGGTCTTACGCGATTCTCTTGCCTTAGCCTTCCAAGTAGCTGGGACTACAGGTGCCTGCCACAACACACAGCTATTTTTTGATTGTAGTCATCATTGTTGTTTGGCAGGCCTGGGCTGGATTCGAACCCGCCAGCTCTGGTGTATGTGGCTGGCACTTTAGCCGCTTGAACTACAGGTGCAGAGCCAGTTTCCATCATTATTTATTTTCATCTTCATTTACATCTCCTGGATATGTCTTCATCATTTTTTGAATATTCTCTTGCCTTCTGGCACACGCACACACAAACAATGCCCCACTCTTAGAATAAATCATTTCCCCAAAGTTCCCTGGGTCATCGTAGTGGTGGATTGGATTGAGAAACCAACTTGTAGGCACTAGGTGTAGTCATTGCCCTGGGGTATGTTTGCTTCCAGCCCTTTTAGTGGATAGAGCTAAGATACACACACACACAGACATGATGTGTTAATACTGATAAATGCAATTCCAAGTCAACACTTTAGCGTTTATTCTAGTCATATTTGAACTCTATTCTTTTTTTTTTGTAGTGAACTCTATTCTTTAATAATAAAATACTTGTAATTATCCTCAATATATTTACACATTTTCTCAGTCTTACACCACACTACTCTTAACCCCTACCTCCAAGGAAAACAACCTTTCTCACTGAAGTTCGATATTTGTTTGTTTGGTTGTTTGACTTCAATGATCTCATCGAAGAGCTGAATCTGAGAATTACTTGGGTTTCTTTTAAAAACATCCTATTATTGTACCTATGGTATGGTTACATTATTCCCTTGAATATAATTAACTTCATTTGTTCCTTGTTTTGTTATATTTCCCCCATCTATTTGTTTTATTTTCCTTTTTTAAAAATGTAAAACATTGATTTTTCTCCAAAAGGTAAAACATTGATTTTTCTCTCTAAAAAGTTTTCAGAGAAGTGTCACCTCTCCATCCCTTCGACTCCATTCACATCCATCCCTTGGTAAACAACTTAACCAGGTAACCAAGTTCTTTAGTTTTTGGTTTGTAAATCTTGTGTTTATTTTTAGAAAATAAGCATATACAGCTAGGAGTGTCACATTTTCCTTCTTTTACATAGAAAAGGTAACATACCATCTATACTCATTTGTACTTCTGTATTTTCACTTAACAATATATCCCAGCAATATTCCATTTTAGTTTATAGAGATCTTTCTCAGTCTTTTTTTCCAGCTGTCTAATGCATATTCACTATTCCAGCTGTCTAATGCATATTCACTATTCTATATTCACTATTTATAGTGAATACACCCTAATTTATTCAAACACTTTTCTACATATAGAAATTTATGTCATCGCCAACATTTTGTAATTATAAATAATGAATGATGCTGTGCAGATATACTTTTATTTTATTGGGGGGTGTAAGTCATGACCCTTTTTTATTTTTTGGCAGTTTTTGGCCAGTTCCGGGTTTGAACCCTCCACCTCCGGTATATGGGGCCAATGCCCGACTCCTTTGAGCCACAAGCGCTGCCCTAAGTCATGACTTTTAAATCATCTCTGTTTCTTTTTCTCAAGTTAAATGCACATAGAGGCAGCATCAAAAGATATTAATACCTTTCTCAAGTGTTAAAACCGAGATTCATGACAATCTGTTGACTAAAAAGCTATGGGGGGATTATATTGTCTGGAAACTGTAACTACATTTTGTGGAAGTAGAGGTTGTACCACATATTTGTATAACAGCAAGGCAAGTGTGGTCTCTAGGAAGTATAGGCAAAGTTGATTAGATTGCAGTGTATACTTAAAAGTTGAATAATGCACTCTTGTAAAACACTCTTCAAAATTATTTAACTTCCCATGATATCATCACGGCATGTGCAAAAAAAAAAAAAATCTTTAGTGTTATCTTTTCCTGTCACGTGACTAGTGCAAACAAAAGAAATCCTTATCTTTTTGTTGCTATTCTGGTCCTTTATAAAATGGCATTAAGCACCATTCGAAACTTGCACATTAAAGGTTTGGTTTGGGAGGGGGAAGATTTTTTTGTGTTTCAAACCAATTATATTTGCTAAGCTATAGAGCCCAAATTTTCACAAGTGAAATTGTCTAGCACGTTATATGCATAAAAACTTTATAGTGTTAAAACCACTTTCTATACATTTTCACAGTTAAGTCTCATAGTGAATGAAGCAGGAATTACACTGCTATTATTTTGAAAAAGAAGAAGCAGAGACATTCATAGAGTTTAAGAAAATTTCCCTGGGATGTTGGACTCTGGACTAAATCCTGAACTAGAACCCAGGACAATTTCTTTTTTTCCTCTGCAAAGCAGGATGTACCTGTCTCCTAGGGTTATTGTAGAGATTAAATAAAGGTAATGCACATGAAAATGCTAAGGTGTTGAAAGAGAAGGTAGTTCTATTATTAAGTTATTTGAGCTTTGGTAACTATGGGTGAAAAATATCCTGTATTTTAGTATGTGTGTGTGTGTGTGTATCACATAATACAAGAGACTTAAACAGTCTAAGAGCTATAGATCACAGGGCATGTTCATGTGGAAAAATATTTTATAGACTGAACTAGTACCTCTAGGAGCAGGTGACAATGATATATACCCATTGTTGGATAATTAACAGCATTATATGTTGCACAGAAATCAGACTTTAAAACAAACCTCATTAAAAAGGCACCGATCTAAGTTTAAAACCTTTAAGCATCTCCTCTTTACAAGTGATCAATGTACGTACTGGCTAGTTACCCTGCTAGGAGATCCACACGACTTTGATCTAACTTTCTTTGATTTAACACTGCAATTAAGAAGATTTGGTTCAAAGTAAAAGCTCATTGGTTGATGTTTTACACTGATGTGATAATGTTTACACAGATGTGCTTTGAAATCTTGATTATGGTGGATTTGGGGGTCTCACCACAAGACAGACTGCTATTATTTGAAAGGTGAAATAATGTAACATTTACCTAGCACAACCTTTTAAACAGACTTAGCAATATACATTTCTAAGGTGATTTATCTGTTTATTGTTTTTAGCCAGTGTTTTTGCTTTATTTCATATCTATCAACAGTAAATCACTTGCTTTAAGGACTCTTTTATAACTTGGTTGCACAAGGGTTATTACTTAGGCCCATAGTGATAAAAAGGTGTAACTATACCGACTTTAAAGCACCTGCCAATTAATTAGAAAAAAACCCTTCAGAGCAAGTGAAATAAACCAGTCAAATCCAACTGAGCTCCCAGGTTTAGGCTTTTGCTGAACAGACCATGAAACAAGACTGAGAAACTAATCTCCAGTGATTGCCTAAAACTTTTTGCTCAGGGGAAACATAAATTTGCCAACTGATTCTCAACTCTTCTGCCACTGAAAAATTTTAATGGGAAGATCTTGAGTTTGACCGGCGGGACAACACCAAAATTTCAAATATGCACTCTTAAATTTCACCAGTAACTTTTGAAGTCTCAAATCAGTGCTATTTCCATTTAGTTGTTTTTAAAGTTTGTAATTAAAATGTGAACAAAAAATCTAGAATTTAAGAAAATGCAACGAAGAAGTACAGGGACTTGCTCTTAGATTGTATAAGGGACTCAGAGGTGGCTCATCTTTTATGACCCTATTCCAGATATTCATTTTCTATGCATGGCAAAATATAAGAATGCAAACCCTTTCTTTTCAGTTTATTTGGCTTTCCTCTAAATCTCTTGATTCATGATGCTATTATCATATTATGCTAATTAAAAGTTCATGACCTTAGCACCCAAAACTTTCATATATACACACATGCATGTATATTTGTGGTAATAATCTTGGTTATATCATGTGCTGAGTAAAAATAAACATTAAAGAGAACTTAGGAAGGGGGAGGGAGGGTGTTCCTAACCTAACTGTGATTATGTAAAGAAAATCCCCCATCTAAATGATAAAAGAAAAGAGTAATGCTTGTACATTTTATTAGTGTTTTGAAATTAGTGAGTTAAACTGTCAAAGCTTTGATGTTCCTCTCATGTGTGTCTGGGCAGGTCTGAGCCTCAGGTAACGCCCTTTTTCCTTCCCCCCTTTTACCTTTCTCTGCACCTGTCCACTGCAGGCTCCCAGCAGCTCCAGGGAGTCCGGTCCTCCTCTCCTCTCCTGCACCCCTCCTTTTCTCTCTCTCCACTCAGCGCTCCCACCCCCTCCCCCCCTCTTCTGTATACCTGCCGAGCTGGCCTCCTTTTGGCCCTCTATCAAAGGCTACACTGTACCATCGCCCCGAAGAGGGGCCTGGGCTGCGTCTCCCCAAAGTCGCCGGCTAGGTTTGGCCAGGCGCTGGGAAGATTTTTGTTAGGGCAGGGACAGAGAACAATCGAGGGCTCCTCATGGTCACTTCCGAAGAGCAAAAGCGTGTCGAGAGGAGGTCGGTTTAAGATTTCAAACAGAACCTCCCCAGCGCGCACGAAAGGGCTTGATTAGCATACGTCAAGAGGACCCGCATATATACGGGGTGTGTAGGTACACAGGACTCAGAAGTGATCAGTTTGCGGAGTCGGAACCCCGGCCCCCAACCCCAGGCGCAGCATTGGCAGCAGCAGCTATCGATGTTTTTGGAGAGCCCGGGGCCGGCTCCCACCTGTCCCAGGAGAGAAGATCGCTCCAAGGCATTGACAGCTTTCCTGCTATTCAGTGCCAAGTCCCTTCCGCGACCTCACAGGAGTAACCAGGCCTTAACTGTTTTGCGTTTGTTTTGCTATAATTTTTCTCCGTCCCCGTGACCCCCGGCACTCTTTTTATTGGGGGGGTCTTTTGTTTTCCGGATCCTCCGCCTCTCCCCCTTCCCCGCGTCCCTCCATGGCTCCCTTAGCCGAAGTTGGGGGCTTCCTGGGCGGCCTGGAGAGCCTGGGTCAGCAGGTGGGCTCGCACTTCCTCCTGCCCCCCGCGGGAGAGCGGCCGCCGCTGCTGGGCGAGCGCAGGGGCGCGGCGGAGCGGGGCGCGCGCGGCGGGCCGGGGGCGGCGGAGCTGGCGCACCTGCACGGCACCCTGCGCCGCCGCCAGCTCTACTGCCGCACCGGCTTCCACCTGCAGATCCTGCCCGACGGCAGCGTGCAGGGCACCCGGCAGGACCACAGCCTCTTCGGTAGGTACCCACCCGCAGCTCCTCCAACCCTCTCCGGCGCCCCCACCCCCCCCCACCTCTGGCGCGGGCCACCGCAGGGACCCGGAGAAATTCTCCTGCCTGCTGGTGGCTGCAGCCTGCAGCTCCAGACGCGGGGGGCGGGAGGGGAAAGGGTGGGAGCTTCCGATCTTCTTTGCTACGTTGCCTCCTGGCCCTGCCCTTTCTGCTGCCGGGAGACCTGCACTGGGAATCACAATTTCTGCGTTCCTTACCTGCAGGCATTAAAAGCAAGCAAGCAAGCAAACAATCCTATATTATTTTCTCCTACCTCCTTTTCCCCAACACCGCCCACTTTACAAAATTTAATAACAGAAAGCATGTGCTACTTTATAAACATACCCCCCAAATTAAAAACTTTAATTTATGCAGTGGATTATGCACCCGTGCAGGGTTTATGTGTCTGCTTAGGGAACCGTGCGTGTTCGTTGACCTGAAGTGGTAACAGGAGCTTTCCGTGGGCACCGTCACTGCCGTCGGACCCAACTGCCTGCAGTTTTCTCCTACCTAAGTTCCATCTGACTGGGAAAAGAATCGGGGGTGGGGGGGCTACCAGGCTACTGAGCACTCACAGTTCTTCAGCCAAGATCCTCTTTAGAAATTGTGAAACCGGAAAGCAGGGATCTTGGTGTTGACCTTAGGTAAGAGGAAATGAGAAAGGGAAAGGAGATATGGGTGGGAACACAGAGGGACGTGTTTCAGAATACCTCCAGCAGTGCTTGGGAGGAGAAGGGGTTAAAAGAAAGAAACAAGGGAATGATTGTTAAGGCTGAGCCTGTTACAGACACCAGACTGGGAAGGTTTGTGTTGCTAATTACTCCTTAACTAGCTGTGTAACTAGCGAGCGCCCTCTTAGTCTGAGGCGCAATTTTCTGGTTCGTGCAAGGATTCGGTTGAATCCAGTGGTCACTCTGGTTCTAACAGTGGTGCTGTCTGGTTCTAACATTCCAGGATCTTTCCCCCACAGCTGAAGTTTTCATTATGTTTGAGTTAACCTGCTAGCAATCTCAAAAGATTTTGATCAAACTTTTGGCGCGCGCGTGTGTGTAAAATACCAGTTACTTGTCAGCCACAATGAGAAAAGGCAACGCAGAGTTAGTTTTCCTTTCCCTTCTTTGCACCATGGAATTCCTTGAGCACCCTGTCTCCAAATGGTCCTCTCTTTATCTTGTCTCCATCCCCTTGACTTGTAGAACTCATTAAAACTCTGGAGAAGTGTAAATCTCAGATCCAGGGGCTTTGGTAATTCTAGATGTAGAAATAGCATGTGGTGGTAATTTGGTAGCACTTAAAGGCTTAGAAAATTAACTTTTAAAAACCCATATGTTTGCAGCCTCCACTGATCTCTTCCCAATTCCCATTGACTATCAGTCAAGAGTGTCATGACCCAGTGGCCAACCTGGGGTCACTTTTGAAAAGTGATTTTTCAATTGAGGAGGCTTGAGATTCTGATTCTAAAGAACTTTGCTGACACCAGGTGGCTCCATGAGCTGCCTTCAAGGATGACTGTACTCCACTGATTACAGAAAAATATTCCAACTACCTGAAAGATTTAGAAATGGACGCAAATGTGATAATATTTGTAGGCAGAGCAGGTAGACGTTAAGCTTAGGTAATATTCAGATTGTCCCCCTGGTGTTACATGGTGTAGTCTGGAAATTCTGCTTTTAAGACACATATCATTCAACTGTAATCTCCCAAAGACAGATTATCTCTCTGTCATCATCAATGTCATCTATCTGTCTTTATTTATCTATCTATCATCTCTCTCTTCTGCTTTGTGTCTGTTTATAAGACTGACCCTATGGGAAGAGATTAGTAGATATTTGCTAACTTGACAATGTTCATTAATGGTATTTAAATCCATTTCTTTAGGGATGGATGTTTCCGATTAGAATTACCATTTTGCTAGAATTTTTTGACAATGATTTTGAATAATTAGTGGCTGCAAAAATATGATGTAGACTGCTTATGTGCTAGTGTGAGTTACCCTATGGTAAGAGGTTATATATGTGTATAGGAAGAAAATACTCGCTGTTATACAAAAGGAAATAGCCCAGATTAGTCAGGTAACCTAGAGGGGTGAACAGCTTCCATACAATACACTATAGTGCATCTTTTTGCCCTTCAATTCTTTTTTTTTTTCTTTCTTTTTTTTTTTTTTTTGCAGTTTTTGGCCGGGTCTGGGTTCGAACCCACCACCTCTGGTATACGGGGCCGGAGCCCTACTCCTTTGAGCCACAGGCACCGCCCTGCCCTTCAATTCTTAAACATCATAACTTACTGCAAGAGAGTGAGAGTGAAAAGAAAGTTTATATTTAACCTATGTATGACTGCTTTCTATGTTTGCCTTCTTTTGCTAGTGCTTCTTTTACTGATTATTACATTGATTTGTTTTTATTCTATTAAATGCTAATCTGTGTCATCAAAGTAAGAATTTTGAAAAAACTCAGAAATGGCTATCTCAGAAATAGCTAAATGACATTTTTGACATTTTATACTAATTTGGCCATGATCAAATGGACACTCAGAATGCTGTATTTTTAAATTTCAAAACCACATCAATAGAATATACATAGAAAAGTCCCAGTGAGGTCAAAATAACTTCCTCTCTGAGTTATCTCTGCAGTTATAAAAGAGTTTTTCTGCACAGTAGGACTGTAGGAGACTTTACCTAATACGTAAACATGGAATCATTACCTTAAGAAAAAGTTTAGCCTGAGATCAAACATGTTCCTTTAAAGGCTTTTCCTTTATTCTCCCCTATTCTCCATAGATTTGTCTGATGTGGTTGCATTGTGGGTTGACTCACCTGTTTATTATGATTTTAAAAAAGGCTGGCTTTGAAAATGATACCAGAAAGACAAAGTACCTCCAGGTCTTTTTATGGGACACTGGGCATTAGAAAATCTATCTAAAATCTGTGATTACCTCTTAAGGAAAGTTTTTCATGTCTGCTCTTTGTGAAGGAATTAGCTTAGTTGCCACCTCATATTATAAATAAGAAAGACTTGTCAAATCTCATTTAAGAATCAAATGATTACAAATTACTATGTGGTATTCTATTTCCTCAAGGAGAAAAAGGATCAGAATTAAAAAGTGTGACTAAAATCTTTAAGAGGAACACAAAAACCACATAACCCTTTTCCCATCAGCCCCATGAGCCATTGCAAAATTATTTATGCCTGGTTATGTATAAGGTGATGGATGTTGTTTCATAAAGTTGAAACATGGCATGTCATTATTCCAAGAACTTATACAATCTAGTTTTCTTCCTAACTACTACATAGTTTTTTGCAAGGTGATAACCTTATCTTAATATGAGAAGTATAGGTGGCTTACCATTTAGTTTTCCAAGAAAATTGAATATTTATGAGCTCTGTTAGGTAATAAGCTTATGCAGAAATTAAATATATATATATATATATATTATGGTGCTTGAAAACTTGTTTTCTGTTACATTCTGATCAGTTAATCGGCTCCTGTTCTTTGAAAGAAAAGAACATCCTAATGTAAATCAGATACTTAAAGAGAATTAAGTTGCATGTCAGCCTTAATGTACTTTTGAATTAGAATATAACAGTTAATACACTTTAAAGTAATTATACATTTGTATAAAATTCTCTTACATGTTTTTTTCTACCGACTATATTTTGGGCCTATGTTTTGTTTGGGAATCCTTCACTAATGAGCTTGGCAGTGAGTTTGATTTTCCTTTACCGTCTACCTATATATATTTGTTATTAAGGCAGCTATCCTATAGAATCTGAGTCTTCTTGCTGTATCTTATCTTCTCATTGCCTCAGGCTCTCAATTAGGGACACTGACTCTTTCAAGCCACTTAGAGACTGTTTAGTCGTGTATTGTTGCTGTGAGATCCTTGATAGCTTTAGCATTCTACATCATCTCCTAATAGTTTGAAAGAGCTCATTTGTCTTGCTAAGAATCTATGTTTCTGCCAAGGAGTGAATTAGACTGTGGATAGAATAGAGCCCTCCCTATCAGCAAATAGTCAGATTCTGTACTTTCCCTTGGCTTTGAGAGTATCACGTGTCCAAACAGGAACTTGTACAATAAATCAAGAAATAAGAGCAAGAGTCAGGCTAAGTGGTACACATTTATACTGTTTGTAGAGCTTAAGATGGGGTGAAGGGGTGAAGGTAGACAGCTATTGAGGGAGGCAGTGCCAAGCATAGAAAGTGTGGCTATTCTTTTTCAGTAGAGTCTAAGGGGAAGAACTAACAACGACATTTGTCCAAAGATTAGTGTGTGCAGAAAAAAAAGAAAGGGTAATGTAGTGGGAGGTTTTTTTCTAATTTTTGTTTTTTAAACAATGCTGTATTGGTATATTAAGTGGAAAGTTTTTGATATGAGTTGATCTATTAATGAATGAAAATAATTCTAGAAAGTTATTGATAGCAAAATATATTTGCATGCTAAACTCATAGTATTTGTCTATCATATTTAATTAAGTAAGTCCTTTTACTTCTCTGAACTATTCAATTTATTTTTAGAAATCACATACCAGGAAACATAGCCTATTATTTAATACATAGAGTGAAACTGTCCTGAAGTAGAAGCAAATGTCATGTCCCCCTTAGGCATATCAAGATCCTTTTTGGGCCACAGTTTCTTTATATGTAAAATGGGGATAATAATATCTTTCCTACCTTTCTTAAGGGTTGTTTTTAGGGCCTGATGAGAAAATATATGTAGAAGCCCCTTATAAGTATGGGTACACTTTTATACCCATAAATAAAAACAAAGCAATTAATTGAAAATGATCGTAATTAACTAAAGGAATCGAGGAGAACTAAGAACACGTCTATTACATATTAATTTACGATAATAATAGCTTCAGTTTGTTGAATGGTTAAAAGTGCTACTCCTCAGCCACTCTCCTGTGAGCAGATAGTTCACACATTTTGCATCCGAGGAGATTGAAATTCAAAGAAGACAAATGATTTGCCTACACAACTAGTTAGTAAGTTGCTGAATTACAATTGAAACCTAGGTCAGTCTGGTTTAAGGATTCATACCCTTAACATTATATCATGAGGAACAATATTTTCCTTTTTTTTTTGAGACAGAGCCTCAAGCTGTTGCCCTAGATAGAGTGCTGCGGCATCACAGCTCACAGTAACCTCCAATTTCTGGGCTTGAGTGAGTCTCCTGCCTCTGCCTCCCAAGTAGCTGGGACTACAGGTGCTCACCGCAACACCTGGCTATTTTTTGGTTGCAGCCATCATTGTTGTTTGGCAGGTCCGGGCTGGATTTGAACTGCCAACTCAGTTGTATGTGGCTGGCGCCTTAGCCATTTGAGCCACAGGCGCTGAGCCAATATTTTCCTTTTTATTCTCTTTTCATCTCTAAAATGGGAAGATGATAATAACAAAACAGTTGCATAGCACTTTTCAGTTTACAGGGGGCTTCCATAAACATCATTATATTTAGCAATAACGGTCTACTATGGCTACCCTTTGGAAGACTTTCATGAGTCCTATATTCATTAATAAATGCAAATCACTTACGGTTTTGTCAACTTGCTTATAAATTCAGGTATCCTGGAATTCATCAGTGTAGCAGTGGGACTGGTCAGTATTAGAGGTGTGGACAGTGGTCTTTACCTTGGAATGAATGACAAAGGAGAGCTCTACGGATCAGTAAGTATTATATTTTATTATCCCTGTAATTCTTGAAATAATGACTGTTTTGTATAATAATTAAAATGTCTACCAATAATGTTTATTAGAAGTATACAAAATATACTTGACATAGAAATTACAAATTTAAATTTCCAGGTGTTTTGGGTACTAGTACAGTAACTTAGTTTTATTTTTTAACTCCCAAGTCATTATTGCCCACAGATAGCTCTTCTTCCCATTTAGCCTGAGTCTTTCTAGCTTCCTCCATGTTTTGATCATTCCCAATCAAAGACAGGGAAAAATGGGAGCATTTTTTTCCTTTGGTATGTTATATCCTTTCACTTAAAATTTATTTGATGTAAAATTTCTCTACCCATTGTTATCATTATCATTTACATAGGTAAATGTATATCACTTACTTGCTGGCCTTTGCTTATAGGAAATGAATGAATGAAGCAACCACACTAGTTCTACTACACCTATAGTCTTGATAATTACAGTAGCCATCGTTCTCTCAAAAGTTGTATTGAGCAATTTTTAACTTGCCACTAAGTAGCTCATGTCTATGAATCTACTAATTTTTTTTAACAAAGTAGCAACAGCAATAGGAGAGTTAGAGTAACTGAGCAATATGAACTTATTCTACAACATAATATATAGTTTTCCTCCTTCACTGTTAACATTTTTTATTTGTTTACAGTAGCTTATATACTTTAAAAACAATTGGAAGGTGTGAATGTGTGCCAATCGCCCACTTGTGTTCTCAGATGAAATCCTTTCTTAAAGTCAAAGTCTCTGTAACTATTTCCACAGAGAATTTGCTTTTTATGATTTAGCAGATAGCACTATCTGGTACTTTTTTCTTTTCCTTAAAATATCAATTGAGGTGGCAATATTTTACTAAACTTTTAATAAACACTCAGAAAAATTGGTTGCACTATTTCTTGAGTAGACTAATATCTGACTTTTGTAAGGGTAAAAAGATTGTTCTTTCTAGGCTGTCAGCTCAGAACAAAGATAAATAATGCTGTGAATAAAAAGCATATTAGTGAAATTACAATAGAATTAATGAATTATAATGGAGAAAACATACCTATAATCTTCATGTGTGTGTTGGATTAAAAGAGCAACTGTGGGAGGGGTGAGGGATGGGGTCACAGTGTATGACATACCTCTTGGGGGCAGGACACAATTATAAGAGATACTTTAACAAATACAATCAGTGTAACCTAATTTTTTGTACTCTCAGTGAATCTCAAACAATAAAAAAAATGTTGAAAATTAAAAAAATAAAAAAATAAAAAGTGAAAGAGCAACTGTGGTCTATTCTTTAGGACAATGTATAGTCCATTTTGAAAAGACAGATCATTAGGCTTTTACTGTGTTTACCTCAATAGTCAAAGATCCAGTAATCATAGGGAATGTGTCATAAAACAATTAATATATTCATAAAGGCAAGATACATGATTTGGAGTGGTGATCTTGAATTTAGAATTTGAATCTTAGCAAAATCTTGATATGTTCCAAGGTGTTAGTACAGGCTTGATATGTAGAACTTTGGCAGCTAATGATGGAACAAGTTCAACTACAGGCTTACTGGTGGTGATGATGGTGGGATAATAATATGGAACATGGGAAATTTAGAATATTTGTTAAATATTTGAAAATAGATTTGGGACTTGACATCCGACTTCAAATTCCTTGAGCTCTAGTGCCAGATGAAGTCTGGCAAGAAAGATTTACAGATAAGATATGAACTAAAACAAAATAAAGCAAAAACAATTCAACCCTTTTCCTCCTTTGACAAGGATATAGTTACAGGCAAAGAAATAAAAATATAGAGTTGAGATTTTTGTAAGGAAATGATCTCAAGGGTATTTTTTTTTTTTTTTTAATGGCGGTGATCTCTCTTTCAGGAGAAACTGACTTCTGAATGCATCTTTAGGGAACAGTTTGAAGAGAACTGGTATAACACCTACTCATCCAACATATATAAACACGGGGACTCTGGTCGCAGGTATTTTGTGGCACTTAACAAGGATGGAACCCCTAGAGATGGGGCCAGGTCCAAAAGACATCAGAAATTTACCCATTTCTTACCTAGACCGGTGGATCCAGAAAGAGTTCCGGAATTGTACAAGGACCTGCTGCTGTACACTTGAAATGTGATAGCGTCTTTATGGAAGAACAAAACCACCACCATCCCTTCTTAGAACAGTTCCCATTGTAAAATAATAATCCAGGAAGACGCTCAGAATGTTACTGTATCTATTTTTTACTGGAATACTGAATATGGAAAGAATATTGAGAAAAAAATTGACTTGAAATGGATCAAGATCACTCTTTATAAGTGGATTAAATTTCTCGAGGTCCATTGGCTAAGTCCTTACCGTAGACTGAAGCTGAAAATCTGTTACAAACTGTGGATAATGGGACCCCATCGAGTTTGCTGCTGGTGCCTAACCCCTCTGGATTATGTTTACTTTAAAAAGTTGCATTAACATAGATACTTCATGTTGAAGAAATGGATTGACAGTGGTGGCCAAGATTATTACTAAGAAATTCTGAGGACCTTGTAGAATTTTGCAAGTCATGGCATTATACATAAGAAAACATAAAAACAAATTAAAAAACGTGGGTGACTTGTGGACTGTGAGACCTGCCACACCAAGACAGAACATTTTTTAAAAAAATGGACCTATTTATACATTTTCAATTTGAGAATATTTATTATATATATTTATTTATTAAAGAGTTTATTTTTTACTGGTATATGAAGATAATACAAAGAGTAAAAAAGATTCAACAAAAGCTTCTTTATTTTCCCATTACTTTATTGTGGTTTCTTGGGCTGTAAAGAAGACATCGTTATTACCACATTAACCATAGAATAAGGTCTTAAATTTCTCTTTAAAAATATAGTGTAGATTCTGTTTTTATGCAGTCAACTGCCTTCTAAATGTAACATTGGTTCCTTTTGGCCTAGAACAATGTTTTATTGATTTGTATTGAATTCAACACACATTCAAAAGGGAATTAAATATTTTTATTTTATGCTTTGGTTTTCATTGCTTTTCTGGGGAAAGTTCTTCTACTTCTATATTTAAAAAATGAAAAAATTCTAAGTACCCTAGAGAAAGACTTTGGTCTTTGCAGAACTTCTGACATCAAAAATTATCGAACATTATAGCAGACAACTTATGTTTAACATTTTCTGATGCACTGTGGCAAAGACCATTACTGTCACCCAGTATGATCATCACAGAAAGAATTAGTCTTTGTGGCACTTCTGTGAACAAGGGTAAGGCCCTATCAGTTTAAGTCTGGTATCTTTCCATTACGTCTCCTATGTAGTCATTTATTCAACAAATATTCATTAAAGGCTTCTATACACCAGACACCATGTTAGGCACAAACGGAAACATGTTGCTGAAGACAGTGGTGAACCCTGCTTTGTGGAGCTCAATGTCTGGTAGGAGAGACAGATAGTAGAGAAGTAAACCAACAAATACCAGAATTGTGAATTGTGATGTATTCCATGAGGAAAACAAGGTACTCGTTTAGCAGGAAAAAAGAACAGACTTAGACAAGATGGGTCAGAGAAGGTTTCTCTAAAAAGGTGACAAGATGGCCGGGCATTGTGGCGGGCACCTGTAGTCCCAGCTACTTGGGAGGCAGAGGCAGGAGACTCGCTTGAGCCCAGGAATTGGAGGTTGCTGTGAGCTGTGATGCCACGGCACTCTACCCAGGGTGACAGCTTGAGGCTCTGTCTCAAAATAAATAAATAAATAAATAAAAATAAATAAAAGGTGACAAGATGGGTTGTACAGGATAAGGAGGAGCCAGCCAGGTCAGGAGCAGGATAAGAGCCTTCTAGGCGGAGGGAACTGTGAGTCTGGGCTGCTGCTTTTTTTTTTTAATTTTTATTAAATCATACTTGTGTACATTGGTGCAATCATGGGGCACAATATGCTGACTTTATATACAATCTAAAATATTTTCATTAAACTATTTAACATAGCCTTCATGGCCTTTAAATCACTATATGAAGACATTTATATTCTACTTTTAGTAATTT
>CAUYRH010075803.1:0-88683 GCA_963574655.1 Perodicticus potto | reverse complement strand
CCCTAAAGCAACCCCACTTAGTGAAATTGGGGATTTTGTGATAATACTCAATTTACATAAATATATATATATATATATATATATTTATTTTTTTATATTTTTTTTTTTTTTTTTTTTTTTTTTTTTGGTAGAGACAGAGTCTTACTTTATTGCCCTTGGTAGAGTGCCATGGCATCACACAGCTCATAGCAACCTCCAACTCCTGGGTTTAAGCAATTCTCTTGCCTCAGCCTCCTGAGTAGCTAGGACCACAGGCGCCAGTCACAATGCCCGGCTATTTTTTTTTTTGTTGTTGTTGTTGCAGTTTGGCCGGGGCCGGGTTTGAACCCACCACCCTCGGTATATGGGGCAGTTGCCCTACTCACTGAGCCACAGGTGCCGCCCTACAAAATAGTCTTTATAAAATTTTATAAAATGTTTACAAAATATTCTCTATGTGTTACCCATCTCTTTGTAAAAGTTTGTATTGAATATTTTTTTAAAAACATACATTTGACTACAATTTTCCATTTTCCCTATGTGTGGTAAACTTGGGGGTAACTTTTGGGACATTCTGTGGACAACAATTAGCCTCTTAAATCTTTTAACAGCTGTCCTTAGATTCCCTGTACTTATTCCCACTTTAGCAAAACCCTCTGACTGACAACTTAATCCACTTGTAGAATGGTTGGATGTTCTTGCAGTCTAACCAAAATCAATACAAAAAATTAAGCAAAGAGTTATACCAATGAGAAATTTTAAAATGGAAGCTATCAAGTTCTCATCAATTATGCCCATGTCAAATGCACCAATATCATCAAGCATACCCAGGATGCCTAAGTAATCTCCAGATCCAGCCAATTGGGGATGTGCCTGATTCATACATTAGCAAATGGCAAAAGGATTTTTTTCCTAAAAACTTTCCTCTCCTAGGTATGGGACACAACTACAACAGGGACCTTACCTAACAAATGCAAACATTGTAATCTAATCGTCTGTACCCTCATATTAATCTGAAATTTTAAAAAAAGAAAGAAAGAAAATGGGGGTAAAAAAAAAATATTTCCTAAGTATACCAAACTTCCTGGTGAGTCACACAGTTTTTTTTTTTTTTTTTTAATTCAATCTCCATAGAGACCATCAAAAATTGCCAATGCTGACTATATTTCAAGTCATCATGGCGGGGTATTGGGAAAATTAGCAATAATCGCAATTAGTAATAATCAATTAGCAATAATAGTGCCTTGGATAAACCTCATTGGCTATGATACTGCCACTGCATAAAGCTTGATACAGCTTTTTAAAGATTTGGTTTAAAAGTTTTTCAATTAAGAAATACCCTTTCTTGGCCTCTTGGCTAAGATCAAGTGTAAAATTTTTTATAAAGAAATGCTTATGAGGCTCGGCGCCTGTGGCTCAACAGGCTCAACAGGCGCCAGCCACGTACACCTGAGCTGGCGGGTTCAAATCCAGACCGGGGCCTGCCAAACAATGACGGCTGCAACCAAAAAATGGCCGGGCGTTGTGGCGGGTGCCTGTAGTCCCAGCCACTTGGGAGGCGGAGGAAGGAGACTCGCTTGAGCCCAGGAATTGGAAGTTGCTGGAGCTGTGATGCCATAGCACTCTATCCAGGGTAACAACTTGAGGCTCTGTCTCAAAAAAAAAAAAAGAAATGCTTACGAAGTAAAAGTGTGCTAATAAGCAGTGAAAGGGAAATGTTACAACTTATTTTGAGATTTTAACTTTATTCCCTAACAATCTCAAATGCCTTCTGGACTGTACCAAAACCACAAGCGGCTGATTATCACTGGTATCCTCACAGTCATCTGAGTAAAAATAAAGAAAATCTAAATATTTTGTTTTCATATTACAGATTTGGCCCACTTTGCTGCTATTATTATTTCTCCTCTGAGACAACTCTTTCAATTCCCTATTATATCCAAGTGCCACCTGTCTTCTACTTGAAAAAGACAAAGGAAGATTTAAGAAAAAAAAAAAAAAAGTTATCTGATTATTTACTAAGTTCATAAGAAATTGCTCTAATACAATTATTCAGTAAGAGTTTTCTCCAACAGATTCTACAATTATTCTGTCCAAAAATATCTTTGAAGTTATTTCTTAGCCTATGTGTAATTTTAATGATCACAAAGGATGTTAGGAACATCTGTGAAATTGATATGTTCAAGTCAGTCTCAAGCTTACAACTGGTAACACCACTGAGCTGTGCACTTAAAAATAGTTAAGACAGTGAAATGAATGTTATATGGGGTTTAAACCAAAGAGATGAAAACCATTAAATTATATGCTTAAAATAGGTAAACTATATGGTATATGAATTATATCTCAATAAAACTGTTAGTTTTTAAAAATAGAGGCTTGTTCCTCATCAGTTTTTTTTTTTTTTAACTAAGTTTACTACTGGGATATTATGGATAATGACTAAATTTCTGAGGAAAGAATAAAGGGGGGTGGCACCTGCGGTTCAGTGGGTAGGGCGCTGGCCCCATATACCGAGAGTGGGGGGTTCAAACCTGGCCCCAGCCAAACTAAAACAACAACAACAAAAAAAACAGCCGGGTGTTGTGGCAGGTGCCTGTACTCCCAGCTACTTGGGAGGCTGAGGCAAGAGAACCACCTAAGCCCAGAAGCTGGAGGTTGCCATGAGCTGTGACACCATCGCACTCTACCAAAGGCAATAAAATGAGACTCTGTCTCTTAAAAAAAAAGGGGGGGGGGAAGAATAAAGAGGAAACTTTTACATACATAAATATATAAAAGAATTTAATAGATATTTTCATATT
Organism: Perodicticus potto; assembly: GCA_963574655.1. Classification (NCBI taxonomy): domain Eukaryota; kingdom Metazoa; phylum Chordata; class Mammalia; order Primates; family Lorisidae; genus Perodicticus; species Perodicticus potto. The sequence goes on along the minus strand of CAUYRH010075803.1, from coordinate 85,903 downwards.
ATTTTAATATAATGAAAATATCTTTCACAAATGATTTAAAATTTAACATCTAAACATTCCATAAAATGCTGAGAGTTTTGTCCAGAGGTCGACAATATCTTCTAGCTAACAGAGACGCATTTCAAGTTAATATCATTTTAACACTGGACTCAAAACCAAAGGAGACTATTTCTTTTTTTTTTTTAAATATATGCATTTTATTATTCTTCATTACATTATTTCCCCCCCCCCGTGGTAAGACAGAATTGATTTACAGAAAAAAGAATACAGAAAACACCAAAGCTCCTGGTAGAGGGAGAGATTTCAAGTGGGGAGAGAGATGCTCTCTCTGTTCCTCTCCCGGTCTTTCCCCGTCAAAGGAGACTATTTCTAATCACTCGATATTTCAAACAGGGAAGACAGACAACTTAAAACTGATCATTTTAATTCAGCACTGGTAGGATATAGTTCTGAATATCAAAGGAGATTTTTCCAAAGAGACATTTTTCAAATCAGCATGTAGCACTGCAAAATCTCATGAAAAAAAAAAAACATATATATATATATATATATATGGTAAGAAATGAAACAGTTGAAGATAAAAAGCATCTTTGCTATTGTGAGTAAAAGCTAAATTTTAGCCAAGTATATTTAAAACATGTACAGGCACAGACAGCCACCAGTATTCACAATAAGAGGCAGGACAAAGTGGAAATGATCTTTTGACAAATAAATTGCTTGAAATATTGCATGACTTGCTACACAACACCCTTATTACTTTCAATTTCCAAGTGCAACCAAAAGACGGGTCCAATTATGACATCAATACAAGCTTCCTTTCAACATGGAATGAAAGAACAGTAAATCCCAGTGGACACCCGAGTTCTGTAGCAGAGATGATGTAATATATAAAAATAGACATCCTTCAACAGAAGCTGAAACTTGGGTAAACAGCACACTGCATACCATTCTCAACTGCCTTGCATGAATTTGCAATGCATGCTGTTAATAGCATGAGAGAGATCACTTTGTGTTTTAAATTATTTCCTGATTTACACTTCAATGTCTACACATATACTGCAGTGTAATTTCCCAATCTATATAAATCAAATCAACATAAATACCTGATTTGAACTCAAGGAAAAGAAAAAGTCCCCCCTTAAGCAAAGAGGTTATGACCACTGCAGCAGCTTTCACACGCTGTGTTTTGCCAGAAATTGCAGCACATATGGCATAGTATTGTTCTGTCCACCCATTGTTCCAAGAGACCTTTCCACAGGGAGCTTTCTGCAGGATTGTAAAATACCACGCAATCTAGGTGAAGAGGAACAGTAAACTGCCAGTAATGAGTGAGAAAAGCAAAGCACTTTTGACATTTGGCTCCAAAGACTCTCTGATATAAACATGAACCGTCAACCATCCAAACAATAAATTCTAGCAAAATATTGTGTGTGTGGTTTGCGTGTATGTGTGTTGGGGGGGATTGCTCTCTCACACTGTCTCCGCACACCCTCTTTTTCATTCTTTATTACCTAATTCCGTTTTCGCATGTCTGTTGAGCTTTCCTGGATTAACGAATAATTGGCTTCAAACTACCAAGTGGCTTCATCTCCCACTCAAGTGTTTGTGTTCATCTATACTCGTCGTTAAACACTACTCCAACAAGTACTGCCCACAGAGTGAATCATCAGTGATTAATAAATTGGAGCTATTTAAAGTTTTATTTTGAAACAATAACTTCTTCTCTCTTTCCCCTGAATAGTGCTTAACTCCCCGATCTTCAACTCTAACTCCAATGGCCCAATTCTAGCCATTGTTTCCATTTGCATTACTTAGCCAGGTCCTGCGGTCTCCTTTGGGCACCCCTGCCCTAGTCCAGTCTTAAAGGCTATCAGTTTATTTAAATCTAAACCTCAGAATATCACTCCCCTTTCTGCTCCTTACAGTCATGAACAAGTCCAACTTTCAGCGTGGCTTCTGAAAGCCATAATAATATTCAGCCTATGCACCTTTAAACAAATGGGGTTTTTCTGTACAAGATAGTTTTCTATGAGCCAAGACACAAGACTCAGGAAGGCAGCCCTGATTCCTCACGGTGCCGGGTGAATGTGCCTCCACAGTACTTGCACTTTCCCATGTTCTAGGTGCCCATTTATGCATCTGTACTCCCCCATGAGACCACAAGGTCAACGGGGGTGAGATTCCCCGAATCATGGTAGGCACTCAATAAATACATGTTAAATGAGTAAAAACATATAAATGAATATACTGAGCTTTCCTCTCTATGATACAAGAAATAACACGAAATTTTCTGAAACACTATCCTGTTATAATTCAGAGACAAATGATGACAACATTGAAGACGAAAGCTTTACATTCAATTAAGCAAATGCTTAATGAATTTAAAATTAGTAAGGATGAAAATATTAAAATAACTAAGATATTTTCCCTGTACTTGAATAATTTCTTATACGTATAAAAAGATTTTAAAATATCATATGAATAAATAATAGTCAAGTGGGATACCATATGAACTGAAGGTAAAATCTAAAGTCCTTAATATTCTAAGAAATTTACTATGAATATGTATACAAGTCATTGATATTTTACCCAAAACATATCCTCTTACAATTAAGTAGCAAATTCTGAATTAAATCTGGAAACCTAAGTAAAAATTTAAATAAGTAATAGATCAAAGCCATGACATGAATGAAAGCATCTCCTACTTCTAATTTAAGAACAGTAACTCAAGACAAAAAGTCTAATGTCAAATAAATGTGCATAATCACACAAACCAAACGTATTCTTTTGTTTCAATAGCTAAATAGTTTTTCAAACTAACAAAACCTACCAAGAAGTCTTTAAAGAAGAAGCCAACTTAAATCAAATCTATCTCAAAATCCTATGAACGTTTACAAGAAATAGGACTTATTATTATGCAGAAAAACTTTAATAAAATATAGGGCTAATTTTCATAAGGCTCACATATGAATAAACCTTACTACACTGATACTGCATTTTAAAGATTATATCATTACTGATTATAATAAAAATTCTTCCCATAAAGTTGTATTATAATGTATTAAACTTATATTAACTTCATCTTATAAAAAAAATTTATTTCTATTACTTTTGTACACTCCCACTAAGAACAACCTGCTACAAAGTTCAACATGTATTTGTTTCTTCATCAGTGTTCTGGGGGGGTATATGCACATTGCAGAAAATGACTACTGATAATATACGTGGGAGATACCTGGCTCTTTACTTGACCTATGGGTTTTCATTATTTTAAAAATTTTGCAATGACTGAAACTTTATGAATACGTTTATGTTATACTGTGTTCCATCCTCCTCATTCAAATTTGTATAAAGAGAAGCCATATTTGGGGGTGAGCAGGAGTGGAGGTAAAGAGGCAATCAGAATGTCAGAGCACAGAGAACAAACACTGTGACTTTGCAACCAGCCTCGGAAGGCTAGAGATTCTTCAGTTGTCAGTTGGGGCACACAATCTCCGCAGTTCAGGCAGGGCAAGTTATCTTCGATCTTCAGCCTAATATCTCTCTGTACAATTTTTGCTCTTTCCAAACTGAGAAGAACTGTTTTTTGGTTTTTTTTTTTATTAAAATCAAAGGAAGAATAAAACCTGACAGAAGAGATGTGAGCCAGCTTCCTGAGTTACTTCCTCCTCCTCAGTCCTATTGTTTCTGCTTTTCATTTTTATTATGGAACTCAGACCTTCCCAACCACACAAACTTCCAAAATAATCACCCACAAATGAGGAGAGGGTTTGAAATTGTGGGTAAAATAAACACAGCTGCCCCTCCTTACATCCTCATTCTGAAACTGGAGACAAGGTAAACTATTATCTATCTAATGCCCCAAATTAATCTCTTTAATGACTGACCTCAAATCTTCGAGCCCCTGCCAGGAACTGAATTTATTACCTGCCTCTATAATCTACTCATTCTAAGATTGAAAATTCATGCCACATCTTATTTTTTGGCAATCTTAAATACAGCCTCAATCTTAGCTCATCAAAATGTAAGAAAATGCTAATGAAAACCATCTCCAGTCTTCCTTTCTCACCGCATTTTAAAATGCTATTCTCCCTGCAAACCTCACACACTTGCCTTGAAAAATGTCCCAAGAACACCGTCTATGTGGACTATATAAGGATTCATGTTTCTGAAGAAAAGCATCATAATCCGCTCTAAACTACTGCAACACATCTAATTTTAAGAAGTTTACATAAGACATACATCATAGCTCAGTGCACATTGTAAATTCAATTCCAAGTTCTATGTGAAAATTAGACTCGTTATTTTTCACGCCAAAAATGGGGGTAATCAATTACATACTGATTTATCTTCTATAACATTAAGTTACATTTATACTCTTTCCAGAAAAGGTTATTTTATAAACTATATAATTACCAAATCAAAAACCTGCATCAAAAAGTTTTTAGACTACCACATCATTTAAAAATTAGCATTGTGTCTAAAAAGAAAAACAGCAAGCATGCCACCTATTTTAATAGACACTCTCTTGTACCAACATAAAGTAACTGGCTCATTTTAATTTGGAAAATTATACAAATAACTCATGCTTTTAGGCAGTTACTATAATAGTAAAAAATATTATAGTGATGACAGATTCCCTAATGTGAATTATTCATTATCTTACAATCTCTTTCCTGTAAAACAATAAACACCACCATAAAATATTACTAGTTACTTAACCAATTAGTTTCTAAAGATCAGTTTTTCTTCCTTTACCCAAATTCTCTGGTAACCCCAAATTTGGTTCACAATTTCAAAAGATTAACACTGAAAATCACAGATTAGTCATGTTATGGTATGAAAGAAATGAGCAAGTGTATTATTATAGGCCTCTTGATTAAAATGTAGGGTGAAATTAAAGCATGAATTCTGGTTAAATATAAAGTGCAAATAAAAAATACAAAATATTTTTAGATTTTGTTTCCTTTTTGACTAAGCTTTTTTACTAACTGACTAAAATTTTACCAAATTTTACCAGCCTCCCAAAATGCTCTCATATTGGGATCTCTGAACTTTAAAATTTTCATCTATAGCATTTAAATTTTTTTTAATTAAATCACAGCTGTTTACATTAATGCAATTTCCCAGAAGCTCTCACACAAGATGCAAAAAAAAAAAAAAAAATCCATTATTTCTGTCTTTCTTCATTTCCTTATTTGCAAAGCAAGTTAGTAACAGTATTTCATCCATTCTTAAAAATAAGTAGGCTGTACTTTTATTCTTTCCTCAGAGGAGGTAGATAATCTAGCCCTACCTAGGTCTGTACAAGGTAAAGCAGCTTATGCTAGCACCTAAACCACTGATAGTTTAAAAGTTTTAAGCATTTCTACTAAGTCAGGGCAAAATATAGAAGAACATGACCAAGCAAAACACATCAATATTATAAAATCTTTAGTTATAATGCAAATTCACACATAAATTTAGGTTAGTGTTAGGAGACCACACATAAATTACAATACCTGAGATTTAGTGCATTCCTTTGAGCCAAAATGAAATGAGTGCCATAGAGGAGGAAAGGAAAAGATGAACATTATCAGACATGCTATATTATATCTGCCAAAATGAAGATAATGTTAAAATTAGGTTCAGAATGACCATATAGAATTGCCTGTATGTGTAATGTTCTCTGTTCTTTAGCCATGCACCTGCAATCATTTTAAACCACCTGTGAAATATGATCATGCACTTCTCTTAAATCAACTTTTCATCCTCCATCCCACCTTACTAGCCAATTTCTTTCAAAGAGAAACAATTCTGTCAAGAATAAGTAAATATGACTTATAGCTAATGAAAAATAATTTTTGTGTGATTCTTTTTACCATGTGGTATCGTATATGTAAAACAAAATTTTGCCATTTTCCTACATTAAAATTATGTATTTAGGTAAAATAATAATATATAAACGTAACTAAAATGGAATTTGTGACCAAGACGGAATCCTTTTAATTATGATCATGTTGTTGCCAATCTTAACTCATTCAGTAAAATTAACACTAACATGTCAAGGATCCATTAATAATCAAATTAAATTTTTCATTCTACTACTGAATTTTCCCTCAAAGTACATTTTAACCAGGTAAGACAATCTTAAAAATCACTCAAAAAAAAAAAAATAAAATAAAATAAAATATTGTAATAATAAAAAAGGCTATACATTTTTAAAATTAGAGCAAGAACAGGGAGTTACCTAAGGAAAATGAATGGAGCATTCCAAAAAAGGAGGAAAATTGGGATTGGGAGAGGAAAACAGTAATGAAATGGCCCGCCCTACTTACATGTGACAACTATGACTACAAGATCAAAACGATCAACTTGAATTTCAAGTAATCCTACACTCCCACTATCTTAGTTTAGAAACTAACTTGGAAAAACAATTCTAAAGCAAAAAGATATTAACAATATTAGTACTACTCTAAAATATTATCATCTATATTGTACTATAAATGTACATCATTTCCTTCTTCCATGATGCTACATCAACACTAAAAATATTACCTTCTTTTATGGTCAATGGTAACAAAAAAACTTTTCATGGGCTTTTTTCCCCCCTCAAATACCAAGTCTCTCCAATGGACAAACAAAAATGTCTTTGTGATGAGCAAAAAGCAACCCTTTCCAAATGAGCTGAATGAAATGATTCAAGTATGAAATTCATGTTAAATTAAAATAGCACATGGGTAGCAAGTTGCTAGTGGTCAAAACCACATCAAATATTTAAATACAAAGAGCTCTCTGAGAAATGGAATACATGAAATGTAGGTATAAAATATATCATTTAAAGTTACTAAAAATTTAGTAAATAGTTTTAAGTCTATATAGATTTTCCCATGCATTTTGCATTTATATTTATTTGCAGAAAGAAAAACAGAGAAGTGCAAAATAATTGTCAATTGATCTTATTTTTTTGTATTTTTATTTTAAAATTAATTTTACATATAATAACCACTTTTTAGTGGCACTATATGCATAAACTATCTTTCATCTGATTACGACATTTCCAAGAATTCAAGCTTTGTTTGTTTTCAAAAACAAAGAAATAAGAAAAATAAAGTTGTAAAGTGACATTATTAAAGTCTTACACAAAGCACTCATTATCTTGGTATCCCAAAACATAAAATGTAGTATAAACATATATAAGTATGTTAAATATTTATAAAATAAAAGACAAATCAACTAGATGATGGTATTTAAGAGCTCTTTGAACTTATCAGAAATATTTCAGGGCACCTTTATGTTCATATTTTTAAAAGAATAATTTTTAACTATTCTTATCTCATTACATTAAAAAGTCTCATAATATTCTCAAATGGTATGAAAAGCTATAAAATTATGTAATTTTTACATATCTCCTTTTTAAACTTAAAAAAAAAGTATGACACCAGTCATTTGGGTAGCACACAGAAAGCAGCTAAAATTTTAGATCAGGTAAAACAACTTAAAATATTGTATATCCTTATCACAAGGCTGACCTTCAGAGGACATTTTACGAAATAAATGCTGCTGACGTCTTTTTTCATGTCTTTTAAAAACTATTCATATCATGTGTGTTTCCAACAAAATCTACTCTTTGGATAATAAGTATATCATAGAATAGAATTATCCATCAGAAATTGGAAATTAAAGGTCTTTTCACAAAACTCCCAACAAAAACCCAAATAAAAACATTGCATTTGTATAACTTACCGTATGATAGCCCCTCGGCAAAGGTGGTTTGCCCACAGGATAAGGATCCACAGTGTCAATAATTGTTTGTCTTTCACCTTTTTGGTTGATTTTCCTAAATCTCCTTCGAGATTGTCTGTGAGAAGCTTGACGCTGAAAATATTCTTCATTTTCATCCATATAGTCCACCTGAAAAAAAAAAAAAAACACCACTTCATTTCTTCAAATGTAATACTCTACATTAATATTAGATATAGAAAGAAACTTACTTACAAATAGCTCATATTCATTCATTTTGCAAAGACATTGGTAGACAAACTATCTGGACAAACTCTGAGCGTGTTTGACCTTCTTTGGAACTAATTGCTTTTGAGTAACGTTTCTTTTACGAAGAGGCATTTTCAGTTCCACTTAGGACAATATGTGTAACTCTTTGAAATTTCCTGCCTTTTCAAAGGGAAGGATATTTTAAGTAGTCTTTGTACTGATTTATTAGTGAAAGATCTCACAGGATACATTGCCACACATTACGAAAGTAACTGCTGCTGCTCTTAACTAAAGTGAAAGAAAGAAAATTTTTAATGTATGAGTAAATCTGTAAAAAACCTACAAATCCCAAAAGAGGCAAACAGGACTAAAGCAGATTGGCTTTAGTAGATTATCTAAGGGTTTCTCTTCCTAATTTCATTCTGGCTTCAGTTTCTTGCTTTCTTTTTTTTTTTTTATAGAAGTAGTTATTTAAAAAATAATTCCTCATTTTAAATATTTTAGAAACTCTAATGAATGGAGAACAGAAGTTACATTAGGTTGTCCCTCACGTGCCTGCGCACGGCAGAAGCATGTTTAGATTCCAATCCTGTTCTCCCACCAGCAAACCTAACAGTTTGTGTAGTGCCTGCAAGTATAAAATACTCAAGACACCTGAAGACTAGAAATCCTTCAGAGAAATCCAAAAATAGTTTAGGACAAAATCTCAAGGAAATATCTCGGATGGCTTACAGACCTACTGTTGGAAACTCATATGTCTCTGCTACCCTCTCCCCAATCCAAAATCTTTACTCACTGTCATCCCACCTTCCCATGAGTAAATTTTGTCAAACTTTACCAAAAATTTCAGTGACTTTTACAAAAATTTCACTTGCTCTGATGAGGAAGTTTTCACTTCTGGCGGAATTCCTCTCTTACATCATAGGGAAAAACCCTCAATCCTCTTTGAAAATAGACCTAGAGCTGTCTACCAAGTACTTCATTAAAAGTGAATCAAAGCTCCCACTGTCTTCTCTATTCAGCCATAGATTATTTCACAAGGTTTTCCTCTCAAGATAGGATGCTGGGAGCCTCTCTTCCAATCTCTTCTCATTCTCATTATTAATTGTTTTAAAGGGTACATATTAGCCTATCTTAAAATCATTTGCAGAAAAGGAAGAAATATGACGGATTTTCTTTTTCCTTTCCTCAGCACTAAAAATTTCATGTGCCCCTCTCTAGTGCCAGAACTCGACAGTTTTCATCATGAGAAAGGGTTTTTGTTTTTTTTTAAACTTCGAGTTAAACAATTATGTTGCTAATATTTATTTTAAAAGCATGCATAATCCCTCATTTTAGTCAATTTTTTAAATCACACAATTCAGTTAACTAGAGAGAGAACAATGTCAATAGAGTTTAAACGCCATGGTAGTCCCCTCATTTTCTTTCAATTAACTTGAAGGAATTCAAATAATTGTCTATGTTAAATGTTAACTGCATACTATAATTATGCTTTCATTTAAATTAACTCACTCATTCCAGTCCACACTTGCAGACTTAAAAATCCTTCATTTGGAAGATTTTCCTAAAATTTCAATCAAATGGTATTATCAGAGGTTGAATTACAAAGTTCAAATACCAAACACGTGGGTACTTGCCCCTTTTAAACCTTCTACCTTTTCTGTTTAATTAAGTCCTGTAAGCAAATATTTATTATGATTATGAACTAGAATTCATAATAAAATTATAAAATAAACATTTAATGCTATAAAAAACATAATGCACTGTAAGTACTTTAGTGAAAATGACTTTATTTCACACATTTATTGAGGGGGAAATAAGTCTTCACAAATATTCTTACCACAATCATTTCAGAAGGCTCTAAAACAATGCATTCACAGCCACGCCTAAAGCTTCCTGCAGACCGCTTGCCAAAACTAGAAGGGGGGAAAAGAAACCAGTTAGGACAATCCTAGAGATTTAAGAAATATGAACTGAGAATTTAAGCCGACCCTCCAGATAAATAAAAGTTAAAAACAAAAACAATTATAGAAAGTACACTGGAGAAAGTCAACTATCTTTAGCAACTATTTTAATTACATTAGATGGCAAGGAAACATTCAAATTCTTAAATTTTAGTCACATATTTTTCTGGAAAATGCCGACATAACATTTTTCAATTAATAATGCAAATAACAGAGAATTACTATGAATATGTTTTGTATTCAGTTGTTGTAACTCATCCTCAGGCAAAGTTCTGAAATATTCCAACGTGGGATGGGAAATGTCTCAGTGGCAAACTATAGAAATGTGCCCCCAAAAAGCATAAAATACATGTAATTCTCTTCATAACTTCACTTGCTTAGGTTAAATACTTCTTTCACCTAAAAAGTATACTTATTTTTCTAAATTTTCGAATCAAGTTACTCTGAAGTATTTTTGTCTAAGCTATAAGGTGATCTAAGTGGTTGTACATACTAAAAAAGCCCAACCCCCTGAAACTCTGTACTAGTAAACTCAGACAAGGCAACTTTGCCATGTCTGTAGTGAACTCTCTCACCTTAACGCTGAAGGTTATTTACTTTTTCTGACACAGGCATATGCAACAAACTAGAATCCAGAACAGAGAGTTCTGGTGAAGCTGGGTAACCCTGACTTGCTCTACTAGTATAATGCCTTCCCCTCACTCATTCATTATTCAAAAAATACTCCATTCCCTCCACTTAACATTAAATTTTTAATAACCATGCTTAATAAACTTATCATTAAGAAAAAAATGAGAAAGTATTTTCCAAAAAAACTATTTCACTGAGCAATCTTCCCCAAGTTAATTAGGCGTTATGAATCACTCCGATGGAAATCTTTTTGCTTTTATAGTTCTCTTTACATCAGGGTAGTACACAACATTTCACGTATTAGGAGGCAAACTATGATGAAAAAAGTCATATAAGAGAAAGAAAAAGGGACAGACAATATTATCAGCTGACCATTTGTGATTTCTAGCAAACTACTTCATATGCTAAACTTTAGTCATCTGTAAGATCATCAGGTTAGACTACTCTGTAGGCGGCGCCTGTGGCGCAAGGGAGTAGGGCGCATGTCCCATGTGCCGGACGTGGCGGGTTCAAACCCAGCCCCGACCAAAAAAAAAAAAAAAAAAAAAACCTTTGGGCAGTGCCTATGGCTCATGGAGTAGGATGCCAGCCCCACATACCGAAGGTGGCGGGTTCAAACCCAGCCATGGCCAAAACCTGCAAAAAAAAAGATACCAGACTACTCCATAATTTAAGTTCTTTCCTGCTGAAAGATTCTGTTTCTAGGAAAATCAAAATCAGAATCATACTTACCACATTTGAAAATTTATTTTTAAAATATTCATACATACACACACATATATATATACACACACATGTATATCTCACACAAACATACATATTAGAGCATTTTTTTAAGTGAAAAAAATTGTCAAGAAAAACATAATAAATCTATCTTCTTGGTCACATTATTTCCTACGCAATTAGAATTATCTGAATTTTTGTGTATTTCTTATAGTTTATAATTCAACTAAAATTTCATAATGCTTCAATACATACAAACATTTGTTGCTTGTTTCTGAATCTACCCAGTTGCAATTTAATTTTTTTAAATAAAGTTTATAAATAAACACTACGAATTAAGAAATAATCTTAATGTGTTAGTAAAGCATGTGGCGGGCTAAGGACCTAGACGAATATATAAACATAATAATCAAATGCTTATTTGTTTTCAATTGTAATAAAATCTTCAGTGTTTATAATGCAATATTCATACAACGCCTGATTTTTTTAAAATGCTAGAATTGAATTATTTATAGATTTTGGCAACAAAAGATGTTACTGTTCACATAAATAAACTATATGGTTGTCATTAATATAATGCCTAATTCTTGTACCAATTCCCTACTTCAGAATTTAGGCTATACATCCTCCTACCAATTAGTCATTCATTCAACAGAATTTTACAGGTGGGAAATCACATTTCAAGTTGCACTAACACTATCACTTCGGGGATGAAAAGTTCATATTCCCTAAAATGTGCTACTAAAATACTTCCTTGCAAGTTTTTCAGGAAGTAAACTGCACGAGAACCTGCAGCCACAAAAGGACTCCATTTCTTTTTTTCCTAAGACAGAGTCTCACTCTGTCACCCTGGGTAGAGTGCTACTGAGTCATAGCTCACAGCAACCTCAAACTTCTGGGCTCAAGTGATCTTCCTGCCTCCACCTCTTCTCTTAGTTGGGACAACAGGCACCCACCAGAACGCCTGGCTAGTTTTTCTATTTTTAGTAGAGACGGGTCTTGCTCTAGCTCAGGCTGGTCTCCAACTCCTGACCTCAAGCAATCCACCCTCCTCAGCCTCCCAGAGTGCTAGGGTACGCCGCAGGGCCGAGCCAACACTCTAGTTCCTACAGACTATCACAAAAATGTGAACAGAAGAAAACTACAGATGCTCCATTAGATTAATTTCTTGAATACACTGAATGAAAAAGCAAACGCGCACAGAACACACATTAGCAAGGCAGAATATACAACTTCATTTATCCAAAAATCTATTTTTTCAAACATAATCAGGAACCCAGAAGGAGAGAGCAGCCTCAGAGCAGCCAAAGCGTAGGTCACAAAGGTACACACCGGGGCTGATCAACACCAAGGCCCCTGAGCTCTCGCAAAGATGACTTACAAACCAGAAACTAGAAGGTAGAAAGAAACAGACAAAGCAAGGAAACGTATCAGCTAGAAATTCATAAACTCCACAAAATACTTTTGCTTCTACGTTCTGATTCTTTGAAACAATAAATACATAAACAAAGGTGAGTATAATGATTTTTTAAGTTTTTAAAAATCTTTCACCAAGTTCTATACAAATGACATGTTTGAAAACTTCAAATTTGGACAATGAGCACAGGGATTTATCTTAAAAAGACAACTAGATGAAGAGGACAGAGAGGAGATAAAGTCCCCTATAGATGGTATTAAAAATAACTCTATCAAATATTTTACTTAGTACAGCGGTTCTCATCCTGTGGGTGACGACCCACAGGAACTGTATTAAAGGGCTGTGGCATTAGGAAGGTTGAGAGCCACTGACTTAGTGGAAAGAAATGGACAAAAATCTTGAGTTTTGCAAATGACGTACTTTGAGATAGTGAAACACAAAACCGAACCAGTAAGAATGAGATACAAAACATTCTGTAAAGCTCGATCTAAGCGCAGGTAAGCAGCAGAGGTTCCAATGTGCCCAATGAAATATTCTATATTTAAAAAGTGACCAAATGCACACAGCATTTACTATTACATGAAACAATAGATTTTTATTTTTCAGTTAAAAGTCAGAAATGAAAACCAGAAGTCTTTGAAGGCACTAGTTTAGCAAGCTGCTTGCCCAATAAATGATAAATAAAGGCAATATGTGAGGTGATAGACATACAAAAGAGAAATTAAAAACAAGAATTATTACATATACCCTTATTGAAAACCATTTAAGTCTATGGTAGGGTATTGTCTTAGAAGAGTTTCCAAGGGCAAAAAATAGAACCGAAAAGTTTCTCATAAAAAATTAAGAGAATACAAAGGGCTTTCTGAAAGGCCAGAGGCCCAAATTAATTTCTGTTAGCAGCTCAAAGTCAGTATAGTTTAAGTTTTTAAAATAATGATTGAAGAAAATTTAGAAATGACACAGTTGAAGAAGAACTTAAGTGAAACGTATACGTATAACTCTTACAGGTTTTAAGAAAAATCAGATAGGTAATAACTACAAATGACTACATTTTAGAACGTATGTAATTATGTACTTACATACAAATGCAATTGTGTTCTATTCCTTGGTGCTGCAGTGATGAATAGACAATTAGTCCTATCAAATGCAGCATTCTTTCTTGTTCTTAAGTCTTATAACAGACTACATACAGTAAAGTGATCTATAGATTCAGTAATTTCTATCAAAATTCCAATAGCCTTTTTTTTATAGCCAAAATGGAAAAGCTCTTCAAATGAATATAGAATTTCAAGGAGCCCTAATGAGCCGAAATAAGGCTGAAAAAGAGGAGGACTTAGACTTCCCAGTTTCAAAACTTTTTACAAAGCTACAAGATTCAAAACAGTATGGTACTAGCATAAGGTAAAACATATAGTTCAAAAGAACAGAAGTGAGAGTCCAGAAGCAAACCCATTTCTGGTCAGTTGATTCTTGACAAGAGTTTCAGGTCTGTGGGCGGTGCCCATAGCTCAGTGGGCAAGGCGCAACCACACACACTGAGGCTGGCGGGTTTGAACCCAGCCCAGACCGTCTAAAACAACAATGACAACTGCAACAACAACAACAAAAAAGCAATAGCCAGGCATTGTGGCAGGCACCTATTTTCCCAGCTACTTGGGAGGTTAAGGCAAAAGAATCGCTTAAGCCCAAGAGTTTGGGGTTGCTGTGAGCAGTGACACCACAGCACTCTACCCAGGGTGACAGCTTGAGACTCTATCTCAAAAAAAAAAAAAAAAAAAAAAGGAGTTCCAAGTCTGTTCAGTAGGTTATGAACAGTCTTTTCAACCATCAATGCTGAGATGACTGGATTTCCACATGAAAAGGAATGAAGTTGGACACCTACCCCATGCCATATACAAAAATTAAATCAAAATTAATCAATGACTTAAATATAAGAGCCAAAACCATAAAACTTCTAGAGAAAAACTTAGGACTAAATCTTCATTACCTTGGATTTAGCGATGGATTCTTAGGCTTACATCAAAAGCATAATCAGCAGGAGAAAGGATAGATAAACCGGATTTCATAAGTTAAGAAAAACTTATGTTTTAAACTTGTCAAGAAACTGAAAAGACAACCTTCAGAATGGGAGAAAATATTTGCAAATCATATATCTGATATGGACTTAAATAAAATTCAGAATACATAAAGAATTTCTGAACAACAAAAAGACAACCCAATTTAAAAATGACAAAAAGCTTAAATAGGTCCAGATAAGATACAAAAAGGGCCAAAAACACATAAAAAGTTGACCAACATTTTCAATCTTTAGGAAAAAGCAAATCAAAACCAGAATAAGATATAACATTTCACACCTGAAACTACAAATGAAAGAGATACCAGGGTGGCCATAATTTTATACTATTTTATTTTTCTAAACAAGTGAAAGAAAGAGGATGTGGAACTTGGAGCTCCTGTATGCTGTTCATGGGCACAGAAAATGGTACAGCTACTGTGGAAAACAGTTTTGCACCCCCTCAAGAAGCTAAACATATGTCCTAGCAATTCCGCCCCTAGGTAAATACCTAAAACAAATGAAAACGGGTTCGCACAGGTATTTGTACACAACATTATTCACCATAGCAAAATGTGAAAAAAAAAACCATGTCCATTAACAGATGAACAGATAAGCAAAGTGGGAGATATATATATATTTCAAATATAGTATTCAGCCACAAAAAGTAATGAAGCTCTGATACATGCTACATCATGGATGAACCTCGAAAACATTATGCAGAGGGCAACAAGCCAATCGCAGAAGTATCATAGGATTCCTAGATGAAATATCTAGAACAGGTAAATTCATCAGGAGGTGGATTAGAGGGCAGTGCCTGTGGATCAAAGGAGCAGGGCACCAGCCCCATATGCCGGAGGTGGCGGGTTCAAACCCAGCCCCGGCCAAAAACTGCAAAAAAAAAAAAAAAAAAAGAGGTGGATTAGAGATTAACAAGGGGGGGAGCTTAATGGCTGATGAGTTTCCATTTGGGGTTCGAGAACAGATTTGGAAATAGGTAGTGATGTTGTTTGCAAAATAGTGTGAATATAAC
The DNA here is from genome assembly GCA_963574655.1 of Perodicticus potto. Taxonomy (NCBI): domain Eukaryota; kingdom Metazoa; phylum Chordata; class Mammalia; order Primates; family Lorisidae; genus Perodicticus; species Perodicticus potto. The sequence continues at coordinate 70,112 of CAUYRH010075803.1, read as the reverse complement.
TAATAATATTGAACCACACAAATAAATGTAATCCTAATTTTAAAATAGTTAAAACCATATTTTATGTTATTAATGCTTTACCACAATTTTAAAAAATAAGCTAGAAGGGCACCTGTGGCTCAAAGGAGTAGGGCACTGGCCCCATATGCCAGAGGTGGCGGATTCAAACCTGGTCCCGGCAAAAAAGAATTATAATAATAAACTAGAGAAACAAGAATATATATGAGCACTTATTTCAGTGGCTGCGGCTTTCTTAGCAAAACTTTGAGACCGGATTTTTTTTTTTTTTGGAGGCAGAGTTTTATTTCGTTGCCCTTTGTAGAGTGCTATGGCATCATAGTTCACAGCAACCTCTAACTGGGCTCAAGGAATTCTCTTGCCTCAGCCTCCTGAGTAGCTGGGACTATAAGCGCCTGCCACAACATCTGGCTATTTTTAGAGATGGGGTTTTGCTCTTGCTCAGGTTGGTCTCGATCTCATGAATTCGGGCAATCCACCTACCTAGGCCTCCCAAAGTGCTGAGATTACAGGCGTGAGCCACTGTGCCCAGCCGAGATTGGAATTTTTAAAAAGTAGGAACTGTGCCAGCTACTTGGGAGGCTGAGGCAAGACAATTGCTTACGCCCAAGAGTTTGAGGTTGCTGTGATGCCATGGCATTCTACTGAGGGTGACATAGTGAGACTCTGTCTCAAAAAAAAAAGTAGGAACTGTGTTTGGGATATTTTAGGAACAAAGGTAAAGTTTCATGACTGATAATCTTAAACATTTAATCTCATTCCCATGGTAATTGAGCAATGAAATGACCGAGGTTGTAGGTAAAGAAATTGGGAAGAAATGAGGAGAAGGTAATAAATACAACCCTAGTCCAGGTTGAGAAACCCATATGCTTGGGACCCAGAAGCCTTGTGGATTTTGTAATATTTGTCTTGTATCCCTCAGTGGTTATCCCGAATCTGGAAATCTGAAATCCAAAATGCTCCGATGAAGACTTCTTTTAAGCATCAGTGTTCAAAAGACTTCAAATTTTGGAGCATTTCGGACTTCAGATTTCTGGATTAGGGAATAGTCAGCCTGTATTTTAAATCAGGAGTTCTAAAGAGCCAACTGTTCCCTACATTTTTCTTTCATTCAGCATTAATCTCATTTTTTTCTGTATTCATGGCCATATATTTGAAGTTCTTCCTTCTTCTTTATCTAACATCTATGCAAAATAGATATTATTTCTCACATGTATTATTTATGTGAGAAACTTCTCTTCAAATTTAGGTTCACATATAAATTGTATGTGAGATATATATTATTTATATAACATAACAAGTAACACATGAATAACAAGCAAAGTAACGTGAAAAATTATAAATGTAATTAACATACAGTCCATACTGCTTAACAATGGACATTCTGAGAAATGCATTGCTAGGTAATTTTGTTGTGCAAACATCACAGAACATACTCACAGGCCTTTTGCAGACCTAAGCTATATGGTGTGACCTAGTGCTCCTACACTGCACATCTCTACAGCATTTTACTGTACTGAATACTGGGAGCAATTGTATTACAACACAATGGTAAGCATTTGTGTATCTAAACATGTCTAAACATAGAAAAGCCATAGTCAAAAAATACAGTATCATGGCTGGGTGCAGTGGCTCACGCCTGTAATCCCAGCACTCTGGGAGGCTGAGTCAGGAAGATTGCTTGAGCTCATTGCTGAGCGAGACCCCCATCTCTACTAAATATAGAAAAATAAGTCAGGCATTGTGGCTCATGTCTGTAGTCCCAGCTACTCAGGAGGCTGAAGCAGGAGGATCACTTAAATTCAGGAGTTTGAGGTTGCTGTGAGCTATCATGAAAGAGATTCTGGTTCAAAAAAACAAAGAAATAAAAAAGTAAATAATCTTATGGGACCAGTGCTGCATGTGGTCTGCTATTAATTTAAACATTGTTATGCAGTACATAATTATATGTTATGTATTTTCTCACATATACTAGGGGTACCAAAATGTGTACATATGTACACACTTTAAGAGATGTTACCTATGTAGTACTTTTTGAGGTTGAATTACAGTAGCAACATGTAATGTGAGCATCACCCAAAAGATAGTGTTAATCAAATGAACACCACCACGCAAGAGGCACGAACAACATAGCTTCTTCTCTTAGAATGGGTACACATTTTATTGGCACCCTCTCTGTATACTGTTTTGCTACTTGTTCCTCTTTCAAATGTTCACTGGACACATAATAATAAAATGGATTATGACCAATATAAATTGCAGTGACTAAAAACTCACTAAATACAGCATCTATTCTTAAGTAGTATACTCTATGGAAGATGAGTACACAAATTGCTGTAACCCAATGTGAGATTTGGGTTTCACTGAGAGGCGAATTCTCAATGGCTGGGCTCACTCACTAGCTAGTTGAGTGAAAACGACAGATCAGCGTTTGCAATTCAGAAGGCAATTCAAATTCAGCAAAATTACAAATGACGTTTCAAGAGCTTTAGGGTTACCCTGGAGTAGCGGAAAAGATCTAAATGTCAAATCTATAAAGACCAAATCTCTTCAGGCAGCTACCACCAGAACTTTAACTAATACAAAGCTAGCTGCTTTATAATGGCAAGGTAAACAAAGGTATTTTGTATGTATAGACTCCTTAATTTTTAAAGCTATGTAGCTTAATTTTCAACTTTGAAACAATATATCTTTAAAAAGTCATCCCAGTCTTCTAGTAGTTTCAATCGCATGCAACTATATTGTGTAAAAGACACAAATGTTAACACATATAATACATAAATAGCTACTTTCAAAAATAAGAAAGATACAGGTAACCGTTATCAATGAGTCTTAGCCTGAATATTTAAAAATCTGTTAGACTTTCCCCAACTAGATACAGGCTTTGACAAGAGGCCATATAGTCAGAAGCCAGGTATTGGGACGTAGGAGGTCCCCTCTCGCCTGTCGCTCCCCTTAAACCTGGTATATATCTTTGAAGAATGCCGATAATCTTCTGGTTCTATGCAGTACGTAAATTTAACCATTATCATTTCTTTTAAAGATTTCTGAATTGTTCTGTATAAATACTGCACAGGTTGGCTTTCAACTATTCAATCTAATTTCAGAATGTCCTTCCGATTAGCACATATCAAACAACCACAAGATGACAACTAAGAGTAATGCAGGTTCACTTCTGGTCAATTTATTGGTTCTCTGTTGCATCCAAATATATATATATATATATATGTGTGTGTGTGTGTGTGTGTGTGTGTGTATTTTATACATGAAATATATTTTTATACAAAAAATATATACATTTTTTGCATACTGCTCACTAGTAAATGATTAATGAAAAAACAACCTATAGTATTAAAAAGCAGATTATTTCTATCTTAATTTTTTTAGTGACAATTTTAAAATAGGGATTATTCCTAAATGTTATCACTCCCTCAGTGGGACTAAGGCATAGTTAGTCCAAAATAGTTTAACAATCCCTATTATCATTTCCATTAAGCTTTGCTAAAGCTTTGTACAGAACAATTTAAAAATTAAGAATTAAAAACTGTTTCTGAAACTGAAATAAGCTAAATATTTTTACACATGGAAATGGCTTTGTAATACCCAAAGTAGGGGCTAAAAATTACTAATCAGTCTTTCACATAATATAAAATAGAGAAAAATTTCAATAGCCTGCTAAGCGTTCCTTCAAGTTCTAGACTCACAGCCAGAACGAATGTTTGAGAATATAAAGTCTTACCTAGTTTTCATAAATACCCACAGGTAATGAAACGTTTAACAGGATGCTGCAGGTGTTATAAAGCCAAGCTGTGCTGAGTTTCTGCGACCACATTTTCTCCACCCAAGATGAGTCAAGAGTACTTCTATTGGTGTGAGTTTTCCAAGAAAGGCTGTCGCTGAGCACAGAAGCCTCTTCTGTCAGTGTCCCTAATCTTGCCCTTTGTATGGGCCTCCACATTCTCGTACGTCAGAACTTCTGAGTGGAATGCGGTTTCTCAGTATTGGAATGTAAACTGATTCACGTCAGGCTATACCCAGCAAGGGAATACACAGAAATCAAACTGGGATTACACTGGTCGGTAATTTTAATTTCAAAGATGATCTAAAATGTAAATCTCTAAGATACCAATTTTTCATACTCTTGTTTTTCCAGAAAATGACAGGCAGCTACTAAATTTTATTTTCCTTCTAAAAAACTAAGTAACTGACTAGACTGAGGTTCTTAAACCCAAACCAATTTATTTGTTTAAGACTTAACAAAAATACATTCATGTAACACTGTCTTTAGACAACAGAGTAGCAATTAAATTGGGGGGAAGAAAAGGGGGAATCTACCAAGTAACTGCTAATGTCATCAATTCCATCCTCAAAATCAACAGAAAGTAAAGGCATAAATTTTAATGGAAGTATTGAAGAAAACTGGGTTGAAAGACTTGTAAAAGTCCATTTAATCCCCCTTTTAATATTTTAACTTCACTTACTCATTAGTTTGACCAGAAAAAGGCCACAGCTATTTAAAAACAAAATCATACACAAAGTACACGTGTAAATTACGTGTGTGTGTGTGTGTGTAAATTACAAACTGTTTCTAAAGCATGGGCTTAAAGCAGGTCATATTTCAGGAGTATTTGGAAAACTAAACATACACTAAATATCTCTCAATCTCTTTCAAAACTCATTTAGAAATATTCCAGCAAGCATCAATCCACACAAACAGGTTTGCTCCTCTACTAAGTCAATCTCTCCACAGAGCACAAGAAAAAAATTACAAGTGAAGGCCTCATCGCCACATTCCCTGCCTTCTGTTCACTCCTCAGTAGTTTTGTTGTCTGTTCAGCTATAGAAGCACCAACATTTGATGTTTATGCTATTAATATTTTAATTCCTTTTAAAAAAAAATCTAACCTTCACTGTCTTCAGCATCTCTGAAGCACCAGTGACAGCAATAGCGCTGCCCCTTGAATAAGAGCTCTGTTCTCTGCAGCACTGGGCACTCCCCGTTTCCCTGTGTGTTTTCTCCCGGGGAGCAGCGCGGGGCGGGAGCTTGTACAGGGAGCCAACATTCCTTGTGCAGGCTGATTTCCTGCTTCCATGACCCACCCACCTCTCCTGGCTGCAGTCATGTGTTTCGCGTGTTGTAGGGGCACTCCTTCCGCATACCAGCCTCATGACCTCAGCGGCTGTCTGACAGACACTCGTTATCAATTTCTATTAATTCATTACCAGCTCTCTTCTAAGTCAAGGACAAGTAGGGAAATCTGCAGTGTCTGCTCTGAGTCCTCAAGGTCAAATGCTTAGCTGTGCTCCCACTGCAATGCTGTTGTTAAAATTTACCCAAGCTGTACTGCTTGCTCTCCACCAAAGGGATACAGAATTGTATACTTAGCCTGAAGGATTATCATGGAAAAGACTAGAATAAATGTAAATCAAAACAAACGGCACGGGGAAAGTTAAGAAGCTGCTTTCGCTACTGTTTGTATTTTCAAGAGGAAAAAAAAAAAAAGTGGCTCTTACCTCAGCTGTATTGGGGTGAAGAGAGCAAGCAGTTTTTCTCTCTTGCCACAATCTACACCAGCAAAGATCAGTGGTGTGATGACTACACTTTGGTGGTGTCTATGTCCTCGTGACCAAAGTACTGGAGAACAGCTCAGCTAAATTGATCCGCTGCTGTCCTTGTGCATAGTGACACAAACAGGTCTCTGCTGACCACAGTGCTTTGTACACAGACGGCAGCTCATCAGTCTGTATAAAAGTTATGGCCCATAACGGCTTTCCCCGTCAGCATGCAGACCTGCGCCTCTGTTAAATGGTCACGATTTCGACGTGCAAAATGTACAAGTTGAACTGACAAGAAAGCTTAGCCATAATACCTTATCTTTAAGTGCCCTAATTTTTATAAAATTCATTAAAGAAGCAAAATAAACAATTTATTAAGAAATAACTGATCTATTAATGAGCAGGTGAATTAATGTATGATTCAGATTGCTGGTCCTAAGCCAGTAAGAACCTGAACTGATCTCAAGAATCACACAAGATCTTAGGAACGGCAACCCAACGTCTAGTATTATTTAAAGCAGTGGTTCTCAGCCTTCCTAATGCCGTGACCCTTTAATACAGTTCCTCATGTTGTGGTGACCCTCAACCATACGAAAACAATTTAATGGTTGGGGGTCACCACAACATGAGGAACTATATTAAAGAGTTGCGGCATTTGGAAGGTTGAGAACCAGTGATTTTAAAGGCTTATGTGAGTGGCATCAAAACTTAGCCCCCAGCCTCCCGAAAATCTGGCATTTACCATAGAAGAAGTTGAAATAATAGGAACATCTTTTTTTTTTTTTGAGACTGAGTCTCACTATGTCGCCCTCAGCAGAGTGCAGTGGCATTATAGCTCACAGCAACCTCAAACACTTGGGCTTAAGCAATTCTCTTGCCTCAGTCTTCCAAGTAGCTGGGACTATAGGGACCTGCCACAATGCCCGGCTATTTTTTTGATGTAGTTGTCATTGTTTGGCAGGCCCCGAGCTGGGTTCGAACCAGCCAGCTCCAATGTATGTGGCCAGTGCCCTAACCAGAGCTACAGGCACCAAGCCATAGGCACATCTTTGTAAGATCAAACCTAAACAAAACTTCAGGTCACACAAATAATACTATATTCATAATTCTTGGAAGCTGAAAGAAAACATATCCAAGAAAGGAAAAGCATGAATTCACACACATCCGTAATCTCTTACAAAGACATCAAGTTAAAAAATGCCAGTTTATTTAATTCGCCTGAATTAAATGTGGACTTTTAACAGGAGCCATACTTGTTTTGTAGGTAAAAGACTGTTCCTTCTAATTCTACTAGTAACTGATCCTGGCAATATTAGCCTCTGTTTCACAGCTTCCCTCATAGATTAATGTGATAAAAAACCTATTATTTATCATCAAAATATAAAACACTTAAGGATAAGTTGAATAAAGGATGTACGAGATCTATATTCTAAAAGCAACCAAAAGGAACTCAACCTTGCTAAGGGAAATTCTAGAAGACTTCAACGGAGAAAGTGCATGGTCAGGAAAGCTCAATACTGTTAAACTGGTGATCTTAAACAAGTCTACACAGATTCAGTGAAAATGCAACCAAATCCTAACAAACATTTTAACCATTTTTTTTTTTCTGAGACAAAAATCTTAGTATACTACCCAGGCTGGTCTAGATTGCCCAACCAAGCAATCCTCCGTCCTCAGCCTTCCAAAGTAGCTGGGATGACAGACACACGTCACTGTGCTCGGGTCCTAAATGAACATTTTTTGACTCTGAAAAAAATTTTTAAATTTATATTAAAAGGTAAAGACATAGAAAAAAGTAATTCTGATAAAGAAAAAAGTTAGAAATTTACACTACGTGATTTCTAAATTTATTGTAAAGCCACACAAATAAAGTCAAGGGGAGGACTGGTGCAGGAACCGACACAGAGCAATGGACACAAGAGAAATTCCAGAAGTAGATCTGAACAAATTTTTTATAATTAAGTATTTTATGCAATTAAATCACTAATTGTTTAAAAAAATGTGTCAAGGTAATTTGATGGATAAAAAAATACTCTTTTCAGGCCAGGTGCAGTGGCTCATGCCTGTAATCTTAGTGTTCTGGGAGGCTGAAGAGGGAGGATCCCTTAAGCTAAGGAGTTTGAGACCAGTCTGAATAAGAGTGAGACCCCGTCCCTACTAAAAATAGAAAAACTAGCTGGGCATCATGGTGGGTGCCTATAATTGTAGCTACTTGGGAGGCTAAGGTAGAAGGATCACTTAAGTCCCTAAGTTGTAGCTACTTGGGAGCCGGAGGCAGAAGGATCACTTTGAGATGGCTGTGAGCTAGGATGAGGACATGGCACTCTAGCTGGGTGACAGAGCAAGACTCAATTTAAAAAAGAAAGAAAGGAAAAAAAGATCTTTTCAAGGAAATAATGTAGTATCTATACAGAAAAAAAACATAATCCTTAATCTGTATCTTGTATCCTTAATCCTTAATCTGTATCTGTATCTTGACTGCAAAAATAGATCAAAATGAATCTCAGACCTAAATAGTTCAAACTGTTAAATGTCTAAAAGAAAAACACAAGAAAACCTTTATGACCTCAGGTTAAGATTTCTTAAAAAGAACACTACAATTACAAAGTACCATATATTGTCACATATTACATGTTCCTGTGTGCGCATGAATAATGCACATCCTGTTTGGGCCCAAACATTCACCAACACACTCCTCTCTGCTAGGAGAGGCACATCTGGGGAGGGCGAATGCTCCCCTGGCACCGCCCTCCTGCAGCCACCTGCTCTGGGAAGGCTGCCCCTTTCCCCTCTCTTGGGAATCCTTCCCTCCCAGCTATATGGCCTGGCTGAGATGGCCACTTACATGGCCAGTGTGGTGGGAGTGGGGGGAGCTTCTGAGGCTGCTCCCAGGCAGCCAGGCAGGTCTATGGACAGCAAGGCAGGGACTCCCAGTCCCCTCTGGCAGCTGGGCCTCTGCCCTTGCTGCGTGAGGCCACCACCTCCTCCCCTGATCACGCTACTCAATGGAGGCCACTCTGGCTGCCAGACTGAAACCTCATGGCCCAGCAGGCCCAGGCAGGAGGGTGCAGCAACCTCAGAAGGCCCGATGGGCTCTCCCACTCCCAGGCCATGCTACCCATGTATAATGCGCACCCTTATCTTCCCTCAAAAACTTGGACAATAAAGTGTGTATTATACACGGCAAAACACAGTATAAAAGAAAATGTTGACAAAACAGACTTCATCAACATTACAAGCCCCAGCTTTTAGAAAGGCACAGTTAAGAGAAGCCACAAGTTAGGAGAAAATGTTTGCAAAATATATCCAACAAAGGAATTGTAGTTAGAATACATGAAGAATGCTAACAACTCAAAAATAAGACAGACCCTCTAATTTTCTTTTTTTTTTTTTAGAGACAGAGTCTCATTTTGTCATCCTCAGTAGAGTGCTGTGGCATCACAGCTCACAGCAACCTCCAGCTCCTGGGCTTAGGCAAGTCTCCTGTCTCAGCCTCCCGAGTAGCTGGGACTACAGGTGCCTGCCACAACATCCGGTTATTTTTTTGTTTCAGTTCAGCCGGGGCCAGGTTTGAACCCGCCAACCTCAGTATATGGGGCTGGCACCCTACACACTGAGCCACAGGCACTGCCCCCAATTTTTTTTTTAATGGGCAAAAGATCTGCACTGATGTTTCACTGAAGAAGTGTACAAATAGCTATCAAGCACATGAAAAAATGATCGACAACATTCATCTTCAGAAAAATGCAAGATAAACCACAGTGAGAACACCAGCATGTATCTCCTAGCATAGCTAAGCTGAAAAAGACTGACAAGACCAAGTGCTGGAAAAGGCAGGAAGCAAACAGAAATCTTAGGAACTGCTGGTGTGAATGTAAAATGTCACAACCACAATGGAAAAGTGTGGCAGTTCCATATTCTCCATCAACTCCACTCCTGGGTATCCAAGAAGCCATAAAAACACATCCACACAAATAGATGCCCATGAAGGAAAAAAAAAAAAAAAAAAAAAAAAGGAAGCAATTAAAATGACCATTATTATTTTGTTTTAATTTTTTATTCTTTGAGGCAGAGTCCCACTTTGTCACCCTCGGTAGAGTGCCATGGTGTCACAGTTCATAGCAACTTCAAACTCTTGGGCTCAAATGATTCTCTTGCCTCAGGCTCCCGAGTAGCTGGAACTACAGGGACCTGTTACAACGCCCAGCCAGTTTTAGAGACAGGGTCTCACTCTCACTCAGACTGGTCTTGAACTCCTGAGCTCAGACAATCCACCCACCTCAGCCTCTCAGAGTGCTAAGATTATAGTCATGAACCACCACACTCAGCTCAAATCACCATTTTTAAATTAATGTTTCCCGAAAGATTAATACTGTCTTATTTACAAAATTGAGTGAGGTTTAAGAAATGTGGCACCCACTTTACATAAGGACTGACAACACACTGCATGGCTTGCTAAGGCAGGACATGAGATCCTAAGGTGTCAAAGTCTGACCCCGCTACCTTCTAACATAGCTATAATAACCCTCTTTTACTTCTGAATTCTCCCTATTTGCCCAATTCTTCACCTACCTTACCCCATATCCCCAACTTTTTCTAAATGATCCAAAGCCCAGGTTATCTCCTTATATTCCCTGCAGGTCCCATCTGTGCATTAAAATGACAAAATCAAGTACCTACCTTCATTTCAACTCTGATATCCTCCCACCTCATCCCCTTCAGATTTGGTCACAGCTGTCAAAGGCATCACTCTACACATATCCAAATTCAAAGCATTAGAACTGCATCTTACACTTTCTTCTCCCTTATCTGTAACCTTCAGTCACTAATTCTGCCAATCAGCCCTTCTAAATTACTCTCACCACACATGACCAACTTCTACTTCTGTGGAAATCTAGTCAGGTCCTTAGCCAGGGCACACCGAGACCCCTGAGAAAAGTTCCCTGACTCTGGTCTCACCTTTACCAAGTTTTCAGGGATCTTCTCATTCTATCAATCTACCTTCAGTGGTTACACGTCTGTTACAAAGTCATTAGTCCAGCCTTTCGGTTTGATTTGGATTAATCACGTGCCTGTATGCTTTAAAGTGAGAGTCTAAGGACTCAGTGTTTGACCCCTCCTAAAGCAGGTGACTATAACTAGTCTGGGGTGACAATGTCTACCTGCTGATGCCTTTCATGGTCCTGCCACAGTTGTGTCATGTTCTAGCCGTCTTTAGTGCCCAACGCAAGGACTCTAACGTCTTTTCTACATACTGTCCCCAAAGCACACTCTTAGAAAAATCAACACTCATACTTCTTGTGCTTGAGTGGCAATCAGGCAGGTCTTCTCTACTTTATTTGAAAGACTGTAATTACTTTATGTTCTGACCTAGATAATCAATGGGAAAAAAAATCCATCTAGCCATAGTGATGCTTCCAAACACAAAATTAAGTACATATACAGGTGTTTAAAAAATCATTTAACTTGGAAAATGGTTACGCAGCCTAGAATACCTTGTTCACAGATAACTATTAGTCTGTGTCTCTAACACTGTTAAAATTCAAGATGAGGTGATAAAGTGGAAAACTGAAATGGTCTTAACATTCTGAGTAATAATTATTACTTCAGATCATGTAAAGTAGCAAGATAAGAAACAAAGGGAACAGTCACTTAATTATGTGACTGGAATCTTGGAATATATATGATTTACACTATATATATGATTTACCCTAATGAAATGGAATACTCTTAATTGGAGGTTTTTCTATGTACAAAACAGAATCATTTGAATACTTAATGACTGTTTCAAAATTCACTTTAATGAACCATGAAATAATAATAAAACATAGGAAAGTGCCAAATTTGATCATTGTCCTAATTTTTAAAATTATCAGCAAATGTATAATAAACACAGAAGTTATCTTAACAAAATTACACACCAACACCCCAACCAGTTTATAGCTGTAAGACATGAAAAAGGCAAGCCACCAACAAAAGGTAACAATCATCCTGAAATATCTGACTGGAAAAAATTAAGTAAAAGCATACCCTCCCCCCCAAAAAAAGTGATTTAGTGTTCATTTATCTCTATAATTACCTAAACATTCAATACTAGAAATTTTACATTTAATTGCAAACTATGTGATGCCATAAATATGTGGTAAAAGTAAGAAACAGCTAAGAATATAAGTATTTTTACTTATGTAATGCCATAAATATGTGGTAAAAGAAACAGCTAAGAATATAAGTATTTTTAATATTTCAAACTTACAGTTCAATATTTTAATCAGTAATAAATATTAAGAAGGTAGTTTTAAAGCCCACATGTATTTAAACTCTTAACATTTAAAAAAAAAAACCATACCTAAGCTATTACTTATTTCAACTAATACTCTCAAACAGTTTAGAACATATGGAAAAAAATTAAGTTGGGTACATAATACAAAATGAAGTCACTGTCTTTAACCTTTTAACATATGATTTTGCTGTTTTAATATAATTCAATTCATAGTAAAATACAGAAATTCTCTGAACTATAATTGGAAATCTTTTTATTTTTATAAAAACATTCTAATTTCTCTGAGGATAATCTGCATTATATATCAATTCTCTTTTAACAACATTCTTACTCTTGTTATTTTCTGTTAGTGTCCACATTGTAAAAAGTACGCTTCCTAAAACAAAAACAACTTTAGTTGCTATTTATTTTAAGCTATACCTTGAATTCACTTAAGTCAAACAGTAATTTACACAACCATCTATCCCTCCTCCAAAAATACCTGCAGCCCAGATAAGGGCTGTGAGCTCCTTTGTACCTAGCAGTGAAAACAATTCAAACATTTTATAGAGAAAAACAATATTGTATTTCACTGATACCCAAGACAGACTTTAAAACCTTTATGAAATATAATAATATTTATTTCTGCAGGAGAAACTCAAACATCAGTGGGACTCTAAGGGTGAACTATCACACACTCATTTATAGCAAAGTATCAGAAATGACGATCCCATATTTCAAGCACAAGATGACCTGTGATCCTGCATCAACTATACACACAAAAACATCATCATCTTCTCTTTAAGGCTACTTACTGTTAACTGTGTTGAGACACTACCAATGCCAGTATTCCAAAGGCCACAAAAGCCTGCATTTATATGTACAGCACATCTGTGATGCTGTAGTTATAGCAACCAAATTCCCAACTTGATCCAGCAATTGAACTCCCTCTCTGGAGAACACTTTTGCTCTGTGCATCAGGTATCACAGAATGTGATTTAAAAGGGGAAAGAACGGTCTATGTAAATAATGCAAAGAATCATGCTAGCTTTCCAGGATGAAGACATTTCATACTGAAGCAGAAAGCACAGCTATCACCCAAGGGGAGAAGATTTTACTGTATTTCATTGTCACTATTTACCTGTTTTACTTTACTCCTTTAATTTAGAGACCAAGAATCTTATTTCGAATTTAAAACTGGATATATTTACATCAAGCACGACTAAACTATCCCTTCAATATCAACTCTAGTCAAATGGAGTGCACATTTATTTCAGAATTTTCTTCACCTTATTTGGAACTCTCTTCTAGTATTTTCTTACAATCTTTAATGTAAATCTTTGCCTTATATGTACCATGGGATTACCAGGACTTGAATCAACTTTAGGTAGAACAAATAGTAATTACAGATGATGTAAGAGCCCAAGTGTGGCTAAGCTGATGCAGAATGTGAGCAAGCACAAGGCTGATGAGAACCATCTAGGATGTGGAAGAAAACTAAAGAACAGGTGCATAGCAGAGATGGCTAGTTGCCTGCTCCAATATCCATTCTCCTCCTTCTCCTTAGAAGGGTATTTTTGTATTATTATTTTTAGCAGGGCACATCACACTGCAGAGTAAAGGACTGTGTCTCAGGATCCTGGGTGGCCTAAAGCGGCCATATGACTACATTCTGCACAATAGGATATAAATAGAAATAAATGTTGCTTCAAGGAATCTGACTTGGATGGAAAAGGTAACTCTTTTGCTCTTTGTGCCCTACCTCCTGGCCCTAGCTTCCAATGCAGACAGGACAGCTGGAGCCCGGCAGCCGTCTGTGCTAGGAACTGACCCTGATAATGGAAGCTGCGTGCTGGCACGAGCCTGTAACCTTTTCACACTGTGGAGCCACCATCCTACCATCCTCCAGCATCCACCCCCAGGATTCTTCTACATGAGAAAAACTTTGGCTCCTGCTGTTGTCTATAGCATTGTTTTATACAACTAAAACTAAATGCAATTAAAACAGTAAGCAACCAATATCCAGCAAGATATTGTTTGTCAAACAGTATCAGCTTCTCAGGAGCTTCCCCCAAACCCCTCCTCCCATCCCCTTGCAACCCCATTTTTCCACCCTAATTACTCTTCTCCTCTGTATCGACCTGACATTAAATAAATTTTAGGTTATCATAAAGTTATTTCTAAAAGGGAATATGTTATAATAATATTGTTAAAACTTTTTAAAGCAATAAAGTGTTTAATATTGTTAAACCTTTTTTATAGGGAAAATTAAACACATAACCCTGATGCAACAGCATTCAATAAGCTTATCCAATGCCTGCTACATACGGGGACAAAGATGAATCACACAGCCCATGCACTTGAAAGTCTCTCAGTATGGATAGGGAATGATTAATCCTTATAGGAATGTAAGGTAGACTTCGTAAAGAATTTCACAGGTAGACAGGTTGAGATGGGGGTGCAGGTGGCAACAAGGTGTACATGTCAGGAAGAGACCACCACCCGGGCAAAAGTGCACCTGGACCAGAGATTTCACTAGCTGGAGGACACGTCAGGAGTGACATAGGATGAGACGTAATTGAACTGCCCTGTATGCCTCACTAAAGAGTCTGGATTCTATGTTTGCATTGTGAAGTCATTTGAGCTCATCATGTAAGAAATCAACAAGAAAAATCCTATGCTTTTTAACAACAATGCTGATGGTGGCACTATGGAAGAGAAACCGAAGGCATTTGGGGCCCCACTTTAACAGAGCAGGCAGGCACTACATGAATAAGGCAATAGCAGGGGTGAGGGAGGCACCTGATTTGATAGATACTGTCATTTCTAATTCTGGAGTGTTATTTGCTTAAAAAAAAAATTGTCAGGGGAGGGAAGACAAAACAGAGACTCACAGAACTTTCTAGTAGGTGACAGCTAGTTTATTGAAGCCATTAGAGACAGGAAACATAGAAGGTCTACAAATAGACGTGGAGATGTTTGTTGCATTCCAGACATGGAACCTGGCAGGTGAGGGATCTGGAGAAGATGCACGTGAACATGTGGGTGGTCTAGAAACCTGCCCCCTTCTGTCCTTTTACTGTGCGTGCAGGCAAAGCACAGTCACTCTTTAGGCCTGCCCTAATCAGCTAAAAGTTACTGGGATTAACAAACTAAACAAAACCATAAATCTATGGCCACAAACATCAAATGGGCACTCAACACACCCTGCTTCACAACCTCTCTTTCTTCAAAACTGCTAAACAGCCACCACTGGACTCCCAAACCTACATCTTTTATCCAGAGCCTGTAAAACACCCCATGCCCCCCCCAGTCCCGGCTGTCATCACCTCTCTCTGCTGGATCACCTCCATCAACACACAAACAGCCACAAGCACCTCCCAATGTTAAGGAAACAACCACTTCTTGATTTCACAGCTCCTAGCCACCCCTCATCTTCCTGGGCCTCTTCTCAATATAATTTCCTGATAGAATAAAATTTTCTCGTTCCCTAGTCCTTCCCCTCCCACTGTCTCCTCAGTGTGTCCACCACCCCTCTGGCTGTCTTAGGTCACGCATGTCTTCCCTGTTGTTCAATCAAAGGTCACCTCACTAGTCTCACATTACTGACTCTCTGCAGCTCTGGACAAAGTAACCCCTCTGTCTTTCCACAAACACTTTTGTATCTCACGCTTTTGAGGACACATGAGCAGGATCTTTGGTTTAGCACACAGCTATGCAGGCACATACGGGGCACTCAAAATATTTGTAGCATGAGTGAATAATCCAGAAGCACGGGCTGAGCGTGGTAGCTCACGCCTGTAATCCCAGCACTTTGAGAGGCTGAAGAGGATTGCTTGAGCCCAGTAGTTCAAGACCAACCTGGGCAATACAGTGAGACCCTGTCTCCGCGGGGGGGAAAAAAATGTAAGTATTAAAAGCATATAAAGAATTGCAAGTGAATAGTTAAGATCAGAAGTCAGGATAAAAGAGTTCATCAGTACTAATTAAGCATCAAGTCAAAAAATCTCTTGAAAAGACATAACAAATAACTTTTAGAAACCAATTCTGGTCATTTTGTTCATCACTTTTGATTATCTTCTTGGTAAATAATTCTCCTAAGACATAAAGTTGTAAGGACATTGTACCTTGTAATGCTTAGGTCTTCATACATTAATATTTTTTAAAAGAACAATATATTTACCATTTGCTCTGTTTATCTTAATTACTTAAACTATGAATCAGAATGCATTGTACGACTCACTACAGGTATGTCAATTCTTAAACCTGCAGACTGAGGGGAACACAGTCACATCCTAGAGAAAAGCAACACAGGCACACACACGCATACACAAATACATGTTCAGACACATACTCAAATTTTAGTCTACTTATACACTGCTATACATGTATGTTTACAGACAGATGAAATAGAATATTACTAAGTTAGAATAGAAGTACATTTCTATGACTCCCTAACCAACTATTTCCATTAACTGACTAACAAAAGGCCCTGCTTCAGCAAAAACAGTGTGATAATAATGGGCAGTGTTAAGACAACGCCCAAGTTCTTACACAGCTTACGAGCCCTTCCTAACTCTGCCATAAACTGAATATGAATTAAACAAAGTCTTATGGCATTACGCTTTTTAAAGAAAAAAAAAAACCCCAACTTCTGGCCTGGCACCCATAGCACAGTGGTTACAGCGCCAGCCACGTGCACTGAGGCGGGCCGGTTCGAACCTGGTCCGAGCAAGCTAAACAACGACAACTGCAACAACAAAAGAAATAGCCGGCTGGCTCAGCGTTGTAGTTCAGCAATTGGGGCACCGGCCACGCACACCGGAGCTGGCAGGTTCAAATCCAGCCCCGGCCTGCTAAACAACAGTCACAACTACAACAAAAAATAGCCAGGTGTTGTGGCAAGCGCCTGTAGTCCCAGCTACTTGGGAGGCTAAGGCAAGAGAATTGCTTTAAGCCCAAGAGTTTGAGGCTGCTCTGAGCTATGAAGTCATAGCACTCTACTGAGGGTGAAGTAATGAAACTCTGTCTAAAAAAAAAAAACTTCTAATAATTCTGTCGATAAATCAACCTTTCCTTCCTCTACTATCCATTGGAAAAGTAAGAGTTGTCTTGGGCCACACATTAAATACACAAACACTAACAAGCAAAAACTAAAGGTTCTTCCATACTTTTTGTGATATCTGACACCACAGATACAACAAAAGTCCTCACAAAATCAGTGTGTGGCCCACGGGCCATAGGTTGGACACCCCTAATATACAGAAAACTCTTAAAAAGTTTATGTATCACCTCATTTAATCCCATTACAAGTAAGATATCTTCCCATGGTGGGAAGGAAGGTATGTAAGACCAATATACTATTTTCAAAACTCAGTGCAAACAGTTTTAAGATGATTGTAGGTTTTGCATTTTTGGTTTTTTTTTTTTTTTTTTGGCATCCTTCTTCAATCACCACTCTCTTCCTTCCACGCTTATATGCACTCCTACTGTTGTGATTTTGCCAATACCTCAAGGTAAATTTTATTTTAATGCACAACTTCCACCAAAATTCTACTCTTCACTTCTTTTTACATCTTTTAGATATGTTTAATATCCAATAAAGTTATGCTCTGTAACATAACTCACTAGCAATTAGTTTGTTTTGTTTTTGAAACAGGGTCTCGCTCTATTGCCCAGGCTGGAGAACAGTGGCATCATCATAGCTCAATGCAGACTTTCAACTGCTGGGCTCAAATGATCCTTCAACCCCTGAGTAAATGAGACTACATGCACACGCCCCCATACCCAGCTAAGTTATTTATTCATTTATTTTTTGTAGACATGGGGTCTTGCTATTGCCCAGGTTGGTCTCAAACTCCAGGCCTCAAATGATCCTCTTGCCTCAGCCTTCCAAAATGCTAAGATTACAGGCATAAGCCACCATGCCTGGCCTAGTGAGTTACTTTCAAAATGCCGTACTACTGAAGATATCCCCAATAAAGCACCACATGACTGACATCAAACGTGTACTCTTTTAAGAATACGATCTTCTAATGCCATACAGGTCTTTACGTGAAATGAGGAACATTTAAATTTGTCGTCAGTCCCTACCATATAAATATAGAATCACACATCCATTGTTCCTCCCTCTTGAATTGCTTAAAAAATTGCCAAGCTCTCAGAGCGATCAATTAACTTATCATGTAGCACTGGCTAGCAGAAAGTAGGCCTGCGATTCTTAAACTCAAGTAGCTCATTGTTCGTCATGTGAATCATAATGAGAATAGTATTTCAGCCTCTCAGAACTGATTAGCTAAATGTCTTGTTTCTCCACTTATTCTCATTATAGCTGCCAGCTCTAATTTAAAATGTGATTACTAAGAGCACCATAGCACAATTTTAATTTTTAAATTATGGATATATTTGGTATCAATGAAGAAGAAACACTAATTGTAAATGGACATAGTCAATGTGGTGCAAATAATAGTCACATTTATTCCAACCTCCTGCCAGCGTTCCTTGAGATTTAGCTTACCAACAGTCCTGGCTTTCCGATCAAGTTATGCAACTTTGTAAACTGGACCTTTCACTAATGCTACTATTACCAATGCTTTTGCAGCTATTTTACTCTGTAAACTGCCCTTGTATTCCAGATAAATCGATACTGTTCTTTTGCCTTTGCTCAAGTGTTGGTTGTGTTTTGGTTGCCTTCCCTCAATCCCATGTCCATCTATCACCCATGTTCTCTATTATGTCCAGATTTTCTTCCCAACAATCTAAATCAAAAACCGAACTCAAAACTTACCTCCTTAGGGGCCACCCTAGATTACCTCCCACATACATTAAAATACCCGGGTATAACCCAACTATAGCACAAGAATATGGGGAAAGGGGCAAGGGAGGGGAGGGGTGAGGTGGGGTGGAGGGAAGGAAATTTGTGGGGCCACACCTACGGTGCATCTTAGAAGGGTACAGGCGAACCTTACTAAATGCAGAATACAAATGTCTTCATATAATAACTGAGAAAATGCCATGAAGGCTATGTTAATCAGCTTGATGAAAATAGTTCACATTATATATGAAACCAGCACATTGTACCCCTTGATTGCACTATTGTACACAGCTACGATTTAATAATAAAGACAATAAAAAAAATTAAAAAAAAAAAATACCTGCATCCTTGAAATGATTTTGCATTCATATGGTCTTTGCTACATCAATGTACATAAACACAAATTACCTATTTGATGACATCTAGGTTATTTTTTCATGTTTCATATATAACTGCCCCTTCTACCCAAGCAGAAATTAAGTTACAGAACAGCAAGGGCAGACCCACTCACATCCTTTGTGTACTTTGGACTTAATGCAGAGACCACACAGTAGGACCCAACGCAAATTTTAATTAGTATATGAAATCACATGGAAATATGACTAAAATTTGAAAGGATAATCCACAAACATGGAAAGGGCCTAAGAACCAAACTTCAATTTTTGGTGGCACTTCACCATACAGCAGCTCCCAATGACAGAGCTGCCAGTTGTGGACGTAACTTCTTAACACATTTGCAGTTCATGTGTTACTTTGCCTACTACAGCTCTGCTGCCCAACATAACCGGGTAAATTATATCCTAAAGAGCCATGTTTCAGAAGCCTTTGCCCTCTGAATTGCTTTGGTTCCCAATATTAATTACAATCCTCTTGGCATCTTCCAAATTCTTAGGCTTGCAGCTAACCTGAGATTCCCTTTTCCTTCAACCTTACCGTCCTTACCCTGGGCACAACACAAATAGTTAGAGAATGATCACCAACTACTCTAAATAAAAGACACAGAAACTTTTAAACTGTCAGAGCAATGGAGATGTTATTTATGATTAAATAATGATACACATGACTATCAATTAAAAGTTCCTTTCTTTGAGACCTCTATGATAAAATTGATTCTATTAAAAAATTCAGAGCCAGGTGCAGTGGTGCATGCCTCTAATTCCAGCTACTTGGAAGGCTGACACAGGAGATCACTTGAGCTCAAGAGTTTCAGGTGAACCTTGAGCATAACAGCAAGACCTCATTTCAAAAAAGGGAAAAATCCAAGTTCAGGGTGCTATGGCCATAGACTTAATTCAAAGAGTCTCCCGGGGTTGGAGAAGGGAAGAGCAGAGAGGGAGGGAGGGAGGAGACTGGGTGTGCGTGACACACCTTCTCAGTGTGTGACACACCTTCTGTGGGTGAGACACAATTATAAGAGGGACTTTACCTGAAAAATGCAATCAGGGTAACCTGGTTTCTTGTACTCTCAATGAATCCCCAACAATTTAAAAAATAAATAAATAAAAGAGTCTCCTATATTAACGTTTCATGTCTTAAATATCAAGCATAGCATACTATTTTTCTCTTCTTGCCAACATTTTTAAATGACTGATAAACTAGTAGAAAAATACACTAAGAGTTAACATAAAAACCTAGGTAAACTATTTCCTTCTCTAACAAATAATCCAAACAGCAACATACAAGTTTAGAAACATGGTCTGGGCCTATCTACCATATCTAAATTAGAATTCTCAGCCTTTCAAAAAAGCCAACAGTCAAAAAAAAGCACAATAATTCAAGTTATTATCCTGTTACCTTATTACAAAATAAGCTTCGGCATTCATAGCATAGGGCAATTTCAGATGAAATGTTAAATTACATACTAGGGTACATTAGGACAATAAACATTAATGTTTTCCTATTCATTATGTAATATAAAACAAAGGTATATTATGAAACCATTTCTTAATCTGCAACTGTGTAAGATAATTTTCATCTATTACCTCCCAGTCCCACTGCTGGTGCAAATAATGCCTTTGAAAATATTGGGAAAGAAAATCTCTTTCCTCACCTTACTACCCACTCTACCTGTCAACTATTTTAATAAATCAATCTACAGAGACTATGGATGTTTGCAGCACCGTATAAAATCATACAACATACAGCCTGCACGAGATGATGGCTCCGCCACTGCACTCACAGGCTTGGAGAAACATATCACTTGCACTGTTTTTACATTCATCTATGGCAAGTGTTCCCTCTGACTTCACATGCTATATTCCTGAACTGCTTTTCCTTATAATCTTTCCCTTGATATAAAGGAACTGAATTAACTTTTAATAAAAACTTTAAGAAAAACCTAAGTAAAAACTGCACATTGCTTCAAGAATACAAATTGTACTCCAAATAAAAGGTTAGCTCTTAGGGCAACATTAAAAGTAACAACAGAAAAGCATGAATCTACAGCCACTTGTGCAAACATCAATGTCTCAAAACTTGACATATTTCTAATAAATTTACAATAAAATTCACAAAACAACGTTTATAATACCGAAATCACTCCAAGTGCAGAAAAGTAAGCAAGCTGTCACTGGCAGTCACATGGGGATCAAAAGGCTTCATAAATGTTACAAATCTTACCAAGAAAAATATTCACAGGTAAGCAAGGTAAAAGTACCTATACCAAAACAACCTTCCTCTACCTAGAAGTATAATAAAAATGAAAAACAAAACTATCAAAAGGTAAAATGCTGACTTAAACATCAATGGGGACTTAATAAAGCTAATGAAATCTGGAAGCCAAATGACAGATTTTCTGTAATATATATTTAAAAACTTCCTCAACTGGTAAAATCAGATGTGAAAACAATTTCATGAGAATTTGTAAAACAAAAATGTTATTGAAGATACTGTGACACTTTCAAAGTCAATTACCTGTCAAATTGACTAGGCACTTTCAAGAGAAGGCTTAGTTTAAGTGTTTTTCCAAGGCTATGATAACTGATTTCTAGATGTACATAATACAAAACATTTTATGTATGAAGAGTTATCTGCAAACTTTTACGAAACTGGACTGCTACTAGTACCACATCCGTACCAAGCCTCAAAGTTTTTTGGAAAGAGAAATATACAGGAATCACTGTCAGACCTTCAGCATAGTAGGCGTAGACTCCTGCTAAACCATCTCAGAATGATCCCTAAGGCAACATCCCCAAGAGGAAACAAACAACTTGGACACAGCAAATGTCACCAGGGCAACATGAAAGAACAACCTATATATAGCACTAGCTTGTCACTCAGCCTGAAACGCCACTCCTTCCTTCATCTTATTAAAGTACTAACTTGTAAGCATTTGACATCCAGCCAGAGAAAGAATAACTCATGTCATCTTTTAATATAATTAGATGTAGAGTCTAAAGTCCTCATGAAAGAGGTTAGAACTGCAAGTCCTCTTTCTTCTACAACAGCCGTTTTCTGAACATTAAGTTCCCTCTCCAGAAGTTAGAACAAGCTGTTACTTGACTAGCTGATGATGGCTGGGAGTCAGGGAAGACCATCACTGGCTTCTTCACTGTTCCTGGGATGAGTCTGTGGGTGTAGCTTGTACAGCAGACCTTGTTATCGAGACGATGGAGTCATAATCAGGGTTCTCTTCAGGATGTATACATCTCAAATCAGTCATTACAGCATTATGTACATTATAATAAAAAGTATCCAAAACTTACCCTTTGAGATTATTAACTAAATTATAGAAAGTTCAAATAACTGAATTTTAAATAGGCATTAAAAGTTATAAAGACTTACACTCTTTTTATGAAGAGTTTTAGTATTATGAAGTAACACACATTTATATATATGTTCTTTAAATAAATAAAATCTTAAATTGTATATAAAGTATGTTTTTAAACATGTAGAGCACACATACAAGAAATCTAGAAATACTAGAATATTAAAGAATGATTATCTTGGATGAGAGGATTTTAGATGATGTATTTTTCTTCTACTTTTGTAAATGTATGTAGTGATTATTACTTTTTACATTAGAATCACATATGATCTTTTAAAAATGCCAATGCTTAAATAGTGTTTGCCTATACTTTCTTCTAAATTCTAAAAGAGAGAATCAGACAAAACCTCCAAAAAGGAACTGAAGAGTAGGTCCTGTGTTTGAAGCACTGGAAGAGCAATACTGTTCTATTCTCTATTCCTCCAGGAAAGAAAATTCCTGGAATAAGAAGAGCTGGTTCGCAGGGTGACTATAGGTTTTCTAGGTAAACTTCTAAGAGCTACAACCTCCCATCTTCCCTCTATGCTTACCAGAGGGTCCCCATCCACAACATGCAGATATAATAATCACACACATCTCAAAGGACACTTAAGACATTTAATGATTTAACATACACCAAGCATTTAAAATGGTGCCTGGCAAACAGAAAACACTATAAAAGACTTAGCTATTCCGCCATAATCATTCATTATCATTATTATCATTACTACTGCAACTATTCCTGCCACTACTACCGCTGCTACTCTCACCACCAAAGCTGGTACCATTGCCGTGACTATTGCAGCCACATGAACAAACCGGAAATAGTGTCCCTCTTACGTGCTGCCATTTTCCAAAGAGAGTAATCCTCGCCAATTTGACCTCAAAGAAGGAGAAGGACGAAGAGGCATGAGAATTGCACCAGAGATTATTTTTAATTAGCCGCAGTATGCCTCTGGCATGCCTTCACTGGGGTTCCAGAAACCAAAAGCCTGCCCAGCCCCTTCTGTTACCACACCCAAGTCCATCCTTCTCCGCGGTGTAAGATGACCTCTGTCTCATTGACTCTGACTTTTTATAAAAATGTGATCACATCTTTAAATAGATTCTTTAAAAAAATTTTTTTTTCTTTTTCTTTAACATCAACTGCCAGGCAGAGGATAAAATAGATTCTTAACATAACCCTAACCTATTCAGAATTATTTATCAAGAATATATTTGAATATTCGTATCAAGGAATTAGGTGACAGAAAGGGAAAAATCACGATACTTTAAGAAATTTAGTCTATTTAAATGTTTATTTAATGATTAAAAATACAAATAGTTAAAATATGAAAACTTTTGTCAAAATAAAAATTTTTATTTGTGAAAAACACCTAAGAGGAAAAAATACCTACTGAAACTCAGTAACTGACACCTCTGGGAACTTGAACACAGGCACCCTGACCCTCTGTGACCACAGCTGATAGCAACAGAGGTGTCCGTCTGCCCCAAGGCAGGCCAATCTGATGACACCCTAAAGAATCCAAAGGAAAGACGCAGGCCACGCAAACAGTCGGGACCTAAGATCCCAAGTCACTAGTGCATAAAGTCAAAGTCATAGAAGAAAGAAATTAACAGCCTTAGAGAGGAAGAAGCCAATTCACAGACAAACACAAAAATCAGAGACCATATGGTCCTCAGAAGCAAAAAAAAGTCAATGACAGTCCCTGCCTTTTCTATTCCTAGTTCTGTGTGGTCTTAATAAACCTTTATGATTCTACCTGGTATACTCTTAAAAGTTAGTTGCCCTTGGTGGCGCCTGTAGCTCAAGCGGCTAAGGCGCCAGCCACATACACCAGAGTTGGCGGGTTCGAATCTGGCCTGGGCCTGCCAAATAACAATAACTACAACCAAAAAATAGCAGGCATTGTGGCAGGTGCCTGTAGTCCCAGCTACTTGGGAGGCTGAGGCAAGATAATCACTTAAGCCCAGGAGTTGGAGGTTGCTGTGAGCTGTGACGCCACAGCACTCTACCCAGGGTGATAGCCTGAGTCTCTGTCTCAAAAAAAAAAAAAAAAAAAAAGTTAGTTCCCCTTTACCTAAGCCTCCTTGAGATTATAATCACAAGCATGCCCTCAACACAGCAGACATGATCATGTAACAAAGGAGTATGTCACCAGGATGTTTTCTGTCCTTGTCTTTTGTTAATGAAATTGGAAAAGTGCTTACAATATAAAATAATCACGTAAAGATTGAGGTATCAACATTCTAAAGTACTTCCTTGGTTTATAACAGTAGAAGAAGAAATAGGAAAAGATTTTTGCAAAAATAACTCAATTCTGGCTCAGTGTCCATAGCTCAGTGAGTACAGCACCGGCCACATACACCAAAGGTGGCAGGTTCAAGCCCAGCCCTGGCCTGCTAAACACCAATAACAATTGCAACCAAAAAACAACCGGGCATTGTGGTGGGTGCCTGTAGTCCCAGCTACTTGGGAGGCTGAGGCAAGAGAATCACTTAGGCTCAACAGTTTGAGGTTACTGTGAGCTATGACGCCACAGCACTCTACCAAAGGCGACAGAGTGAGACTCCGTCTCAAAAAAAAAATCAATTCTGCAAAAGAATGCCCAGCTTTATGGATATTTATGGATAATCTATTATAGAATGTCTATACAATACCTGCTTCTTGGAAGAAACATGGATTCCTTAATGAACACGGAACCAGAGAGAAGAATATACCAGCAGGTTCCAATATCATCAGGACTGAAAAGAAAAGGTAATAGATCAGACGGTTATTTACTACAACAACATTTTATATATATATATATATATATAATGCAAAGTATAGCACCCAGGTTACGTCTAGAGTCATAAAGATCAATAGCATAAAACACATACATAAAAACAGTAAAATTAATAATAAGCTAAAACTATTGGTATATTTAAGTATTTTAATCGATCCTATAGCACTTATCATACCTACCATTCCAAGTTTTCCTTTTTCAGTTAATTTTTTGAACAGGAAATACTTTCGCCAAAAATGCAAAGAGGTATCAGTGAAACTCAGTCTTCCCTATCCTTTCCCCTTTCTGTAAAGCTGTTCCTACATTTTTCACCCTTCTTGGATATTCTACCAGAATTTCTTCATGTATATACATACATAAATGGACATATATTCCTATTCCCTCCACTGTTTTTTTTTTAAACAAAAAAGATAGCACACTCTGTGTACACATTTCTTTGTGGTGACTCCAGAGAGCTTTTCATCAGAAACCGTTCTCTTGGGCATTTTCACGGATGCAGAGCATTCCATTCCACTGCACAGAGGTGCCAGACTTGGACTGAAGCGACCCCCATGGACAATCATATGCAATGGTACAAGACATAAAAACTGCAATGAATAATCTCACACATACAGGAGTAATAGAAGATAAAGCCCCAGAAAGGCAACTGTTGGATCAAAGCGTACATACACCATAATTTTTTTTTTTTTTTGAGAGAGAGTCTCACTCTGTCCCCCTAGGTAGAGTGTTGTGGTGTCATAGATCAAGACAACCTCAAATTCTTGGGCTTGAGCAATTCTCTTGCCTTAGCTTCCCAAGTAGCTGGACCTACAAGTGCCCACCACAATACCCAGCTAGTTTTATTTTTATTTGTAGTAGAGACAGGGTCTGGCTCTTGCTCAGGCTGGTCTCAAACTCCTGAGGTCAAGCTATCCACTTGTCTCCGCCTCCCAAGTGCTAGGCGTACACTGTGATTTTGATACCTGTTGTCAAATTGTCCTCCACAGGTAGTTAGCAATACATATGCCTGCCTCCTTCCCCACAGCCTTACCAATAAAGTTACAATTTAACAAATGTTGAACAATTTTATGTTGAGGCCTTTCCCAGGCACTTCCACTTCTTCAGGAAAAAACAACAACAAAAAGGTCCCTGCCCTTGTAGAAATTATATTCAAGTCTCCTGCAAAGAGGACATCTGAGCACAGGAGCAGAGTCAACCAGGAGGATCCTGAAGAGAGCAGGCATTCCAGGCAAGGAGGAAAGGGTAGGAGTATGCGTGCCAAGGCCAAGGCTGACCCTGCCCAGCAAGGGAGTCAGAGTGGCCGAAGCAGCTGAGGTAAGGGGAAAACCTTGCAGGAGCAAACAGGCACCATGTCACTGGTACCTCTTATCAAACTTCTGGATTTTTGCTAATTTGCCTGGTAAAAGTGGTATCTCAGTTTAATTTTATTCAATCTTCTTATTATAATAAGAGTACTTTTTTTTTTCTTATGTTCATGGTCCACTTCTATTTTTTTCTGTGAAATCAGTTCATCGCTTTTAACTAATATTCTATTATCTGTGAGCCTTTTTCTTATTTAGGAGAGTTTTCTAAAAACTAGCCTTTTGAAAGCATGAGTTGTGAATACCCTTTTTCCCAATTTGTAGCTTACCCTGGGACTTTGTTTATGGTGCTTTTTACCATATGTCAGTTATTTTATTTTATATGGGAAGCTTATCAATTTATTAATCAGGGTATAGATCTAACTGCTTTTAAAACAAAACAAGAATCTAAAAAGCGCATGATTTAACCAGGGAGCAAGTTCGTTCTCTGTCATGCACAGGACAGACTGAGCCCGAGAAGTCCAGGACTGGGACAGCATCGTCAGGATATTGGGGAGCCAGGCTCTTCCTATTTTGTGGCTCAGCCATCCTCCACCTGTGGCTTCCATCCCATATTCCAAGATGACAGCCCCAAATCTATCACATCCACGTTCCAGCCAGTGCAAGGGGTAGAAAGGAAGGATAAAGCAAACCCCATTTCTTTTAAGATTATGACACAGAAGCTGCACACTAAGCTTGCCTCATATCCCAAATGCGTAGTGCAAGGAAGTCGTTAGCAATTTCTACCAAGTCCTCACTTTTTGCTTTTTTGTTGTTTGTACTTTGTTACTGTTTTCGTTTTTTAGTAAGTGAATTCACTGCAAAAGTTTTTTTGTAAAGGACACTAGATTGCATTTACAATTCTAAATGTTAAGTTATTTACTAATACCAGTCAGTATCATGTCATCATTTTCATTGTGCTATTTGCTTCCAAAGTGAAATATCGAAAGTGTATCTTTTCCCTACAAAAATGTTCAACTTAACCAAATTATTAATCAAACTCATGACCAATAAGCTCAACAGTACTGCCTCAATAAAGAAAAAATGTTGTTGAACAAAGTTTAGTTCTAGTGAAGGAAGAATCATAAAAGTGAAATAGTTTCTCAAATGGAAATGAAAAGTACTTCAAAGAATAATTTCTATCTTTTTCTGTAAAGTTTTTAATCGTCAGCTTTTGCAACCAGCAGTCATTTACCTAGTCTAGGGGGACAAAATTATTTGCCTTTTTAAATACAAGATGACAGCTTTATTATTAAATTCTGATTTATGACAAGTAAACATAACATGTTTTGCCAACTCAAAACTAGTAAAAAAAAAAAAAAGTTTAATAACAAATGATAAAACACTGAAATAAAAAGCACAGGAGGGCAAGAACTATTTTGCAAACGTATTTTAATCTGTTTTTACAATGTTCCCTTTATCACCAAAAGGTTAGTCTAGGAAAGTAAAATCTAGAAAAAAATAGGAAATTAAGGTAGATCCCACTTACTACGTAGCCTTAGCCCAGTGGACTAGACCTGCTGCGAGTATTAAATGAACAATGATCATTAAAATCAGATAACAAATATTCAATGACAACTAATGTTGTGTTAACAGCTTGAAAAGCACAATAAATGGCACCAGGATCTAGAGCCACGGTGACGTGAAGAATATAAAAACATTAACTGGCTTTCAGTTATTTCCTATCTGTCAACTCTGAAGGCAAAGAAAGGTAAGGCGGACAAAATCAGTGCAAGGTTTATAAACTCAGCTTTCCCGGCACTGATCATAAAATACACATGAAGTCAAAGGCAACCAATGTCGAAGTGGATGAAACACCAGGACAGTGAACACTCGGGCACCGTTAATAACCACTGACTACGCTGCCACTGGGCTTGGTTCTTCAGATCAGGAAATCTGTGGGAAAGATCTGGGGATGTGAGGTTAAGAAACTAGTCCTCTCAATCTCTATACTTACTGCAATTTTGTTTATGTGTTAGATGGGCCGTTTCTCTACCTTCCCAAAAGAATCCAAAGTTAACTTGCCAGAGTTATATTAGCTTGAATAGGTAGCTGCAGAGAATGACGATTCGATCAACAAACATTTGTTAAACTTAGTGAGCTTCTCCTACAATCATAATTCATTTATTACTGAGTTGTCTCTTTGAAGGATTCAGGTTTTATTTATTAGTCTGTAAACTAATTAACAAATAATTCAAAAGCAATTAATCTTTTAGCTGTAAGCTAAAAAAATCCTCTGTTCCCTTCCTACCCATGCTTAGTTTCTGTCATGAAAATTCCTTGTTGGGAGATGATGCCATCATCAAAACCTGTTTTATTCAACCTTAATAGCTCAGAAATTCCTCTTCATTATTTATTATTGACCAGGTTTTATGAAACTGCAGTGGTGCAGGACCACCAAACAGACACCGTTAGCTTTTTGTGATGAACATTCAGTGTGGGGCTGTTTGTTGGTACTTCATCTTTATCCAACTGTTACATTAAATGCTTGACGTTATCAAAAAAGAATCCACTTTTCATCAGCTCTTACAATATCGTGTAGAAATGGTTCGCCTTTACGTCATGACAACAAAGAAAGGCAAGCTTTGAGACCGGTTTGTCTTCTGACACTCATTGAATTCATGCCAAATCCATCTATCTGGCTTCTTTACCTTGCAGGTTTGTTTCAAATGGGCCAATGTTGTTATAATAGTAACGTCAAACCTTGCTGCTAATTCACACACAGTTGAAGTGGATTCGCTTCCCCTACAGCCT
Source organism: Perodicticus potto (assembly GCA_963574655.1). Classification (NCBI taxonomy): domain Eukaryota; kingdom Metazoa; phylum Chordata; class Mammalia; order Primates; family Lorisidae; genus Perodicticus; species Perodicticus potto. Next base: position 40,840 of record CAUYRH010075803.1, on the reverse strand, counting down.
TCAGCTCATGCTCCTCCACCTTGGTCTCAGACTGCACAAGTGGCTCATTTTCAAGATTAAAATCAACAGAAGGGAACTTCTCAAACTATTGACGTACTGCACTTTCACTGGCCACAGCCTTCCAAACCCTTCCTTGACATTTTGGGCTGTCTGCGCTTCATTCATTTCATGACAAAACTCATATTCAAATATAATATGAATTTTGGAATTATCTACAGTTTTATGAAAATTGCTCTAAAAAATTTTTGAAAGATAATCACAAGCCAAATGTCCATGTGAAATAACAAGGATGCACCTTCACAATAAAAATAAAACAAGACATGTCAAAGTGAACCGTCAGAGATATCAGCTGTCAAACTTAGTGCTGAAGGGAATCGGACCTTTCATACTAAACGATGTACCAAACACACTGCATGGCCTGTACTCACTTTTTCACTTATAGCTATGCCTCGGGCAGGCAGTGTTTGGGGGTGAGGTACACCCTGCTTCCCATCTAGGTCTACCACACTCCCTTCCCTCATTGTGGCTGCTACCAAGGGGCTTTTGCAGCACTTTCATACATGCAAAGTGATGACAGTTTTCTAATAGCAAAGATGAAATTGAAATTATGACAACACTTAGTAATAGCATCATCAAACTTTTCAAGGCTTATAGGGTATGCAAATTGAGACCGCCTTTGCAGACACACCTATAATGAACCCAACCAGTTAACAGGAGACTAAAAGGAAAAATAATAATAGTACAGACAGTCCTCAGTGTATGGCAGATTTTTCAACTTTATGAGGCTTCTAGGGAAAACTCATACAACCACTGTCAGTACAGTATTCAATAAGTCACATGAGACAGTTAGCACTTGTTATAAAACAGGCCTTGTGTTAGATGATTCTGCCCAATTGGAGGCTAACGTAATTTAACGGGAGCCCATTTACAGCAGGCTAGTGCATTAAATGCATTTCAACTTATGACATCACACCATCGTAAGTCAAGGATCACCTTTAGAAGTAGTAATAATCATAAATATCTAGGACTAACCCTGAGATTCTGTTCTGTCTAGCAGCTCTCATGCTTTTCATATGCACATTAAAAACACAAGTTCCCAGACTCCACCGATTCTATCCAGTCTCCCAGTTTCTGATCATTAAAGGGAGAGCCGGCACAGCGCCTTGAAAACAAACACCCCAGATGATTCTCACGCACGGGGCTTGTCAACTTTGAAAAACCTTCACAAACAGGAATAAACAGCAGGAAAAAACAACAGTGCTTTTGGTTCCCATGCAATTAGGTACATGTGTTTAATTTTTCTCAAATAACTGTTTAATGTTTTTGAATTATGAGCTAAGGGGTCCCTTCTTCAAGGGTCATTGAAATGGTAAATAACCATTAAGCCATTCTTAATTCTCCAAAGAATCCTGACCGAACATTTCCAAATAATCTAAGTCTTACCCAAGTATTAGACGGAAGTGGGAAATTTGAAGAGAGGTTCATATAGGAAAGTAGTACTGTGCAAATCTCTCTTACCTGCCAAACACACACTTAGAAAAGACCTAAGTCGTCTCAGAATCTCAGCATTTGACTTCACAGGATCATGAGCTAAGAACAACAATGGACAACTAATGTGATTCCAAGACATCTCATGACATCTCATTCTACAACAGACAAAATAAGCCCAGGGGTGTGTGTGTGTGTGTGTGTGTCTTTATACGTACACACACAAGGCACTATAAAAGGCTTTCATTTTTATTTTTCATCAACAGTGAGGACCTAATATAAAACAAAACAAAATATAAACAGACTATCACTAAACAATCAGCTCAACTTCCAGTACAATCGAATAGAAAGCCTATGAACCAATCAGAAATGTATGGTCCCTGTGGGGTAATCCAAGGCTACACTCAGCATTCCAGTTTAGTGATCCCACACTTCTCCACCTCACTTTCTGCTCCTCCACAGAACCCACCGCTCCTGACCAGCTGCTCTCCGGCCTGTTCCTTCCTTCTTGATTCCGCCAGTCCGTTCAAGATGTTTGCTTCTCCCCACAACTGAATCACAGCGTACCTCAAGGAATGCCTCTAACATACATTTTAAGGAAAATATTCTCACTCGACTGTTTTCTAAACTCTAAAATACCTATCCTCTGTCATTTAATTCAGTTTTATATTTTTTTCTAATGATTTCTACCCCTGGTGGATCTTCCTCCAGCTACCCTGAATTTCCAAGGCAGGAACTGTGTGTCACATTTAGCAGACACGCCGACGATGAACACCAACTTGGGGGGGATGCAATTTCGGTTATCATTTGCTCAGCTCTGCTCAAGCCATGAATACTTCTGCTTACAACACATGGCTCCTTAACATGAGAAGTCCAAAGCCCTTGGCACAGCTCACAGAGAAGGCGGCATGGTGCTGCCGAGAGCACAGGCTGTGTGACACACGCTCTTTCTTTCATGCCAGCCCCCTGGGATACTGATCAAGTCAAGTTGTGAGATTCCAGCTCTGCAACTGTCAAATGGGGAGACCAATACCTTCTTCACACAGTCTCTTTCACTGAACGGAGGGGCCTGGGAGAATTACTGTGCATAATGGGTAGGCCAGTTCTCGTCAGCTCCTCTCCTCTCCTCTAACCGTCTCGGAAAGGGCCGACCTGCAGCTTTACTGTCCGCGCCGAAGCCCAACACCCCCTCTGCTGCGCGTCCTGCCATTCAGCCACACCACACTTTCTTTCCACCTGTGCCTCACAGCCTCGGAGCAAACCTGCTGCCCCAGCTTCTAAATAGTACCTTTTATCCGGCAAACTTCAAGCTCCAGGTTAACTACCACCTCCTCTGAGAGGTATTTTGGTACATTCCAAGTAAAGTGAGTCATCTTCCTCCCCGCTTCCCAGAGCACTCTGAACATGCTCACGAGAAGCAGCTGCCAGAGGATCATAATTATTTATAATGGTTTTCTCCCCACAAGCTTTTAAACACCTATAAACTCATCAGTGCCCCACTATAGACACTATGTAATGCTTTATTGGCATTCAGATATTTTCTTAATGAATGAGTTAATGAACTGAACAGACACCAATTGAGATCAGGTATTAGAGTATCTGGAAGTCAAAGATGTGCCCTTCAATTTACCAGTAACTGGAAAAACAGGCTTAATGAAGTGCCTCTGCAATATCCTACAGATCCACAAGGTGGCGATGTCCCCACGGGAAAGAGCTGCAAGCGCGGCTCCCCTTAGCTGCCAAGTACAAGTGATCAATGAGAAGCTGACGAGAGGATTGGAAGAACAAAATGTTGATAATTTAAAAAAGAAAAACTGATTCAATCAGCAAAGACAATCACTAGAAAGTGACTTTGTGAAAGTACTTTATTCAGCTGTTAATACAATATGAAAATTTAAGTGAACCCATTTCAGCCCATGACAAAAAAAGCCCATTCTGCTTATGACAGAGAAGATGCGGAGCTGAGTACAAAAGGGAAGAGAGTTGGATCAAAACCAACCAGCGGGGGTGGGGGAAGACAGCAAAGCACTTGTCACAAACACAGATATTTGGGGTGGGGGGAGCGGCGGCAAACAGAAACCGAAGTAATGCTACCCATGAAAAACCCAAACAATTTAGGACCAGACTTTAGTGCTTTCCAAAATGATCCTGACAAAATGCAGAACAGAAAGGGGTTCTTCCCACGTTACGGGAGCAAATGCAGCGCAGCACTGGCATCAGCTCAGAGGCGGCCCCGGGCAGTGAGCGAGCCCCACTGCAGGCCCCACGCGGGCAGCACTAACAGGCATTAAACCCAGAGAAGCAAAATGACGGCACCGGCTTTGGGAGTGAGAATCGGTGAGATGAGCCGGGTGGAATGCCCAGAAATGGGGGTCCCAAAGAACACTCAGGGAAGAGCCAGGGACAGAGCTACCACAGAAGGGTTAGTTCAGCCGAGAACCACACTGCCAACTTGGGGGCTATTTCAGACCGTGCACTTTATACCCAGTGCACAGAACCACATTCAACAACAAAGCTGTTGGCTTCCGGGAAGAAAGATCTAAACCCCCTGGGACCACGGGCCCTACATCTTTACCTGAAAAACCACTGAGGGAAACAAACTGAAGACTAACAGAGGTGCCAACCATTACCTGGGGACAACCAGCAAGGAATCCAGGAAGGCCACCAGTGACCAAAACCAGAATGCGTCTGCTATCTCACCGACATCATCCAACCAAAAGATAGAACCAGAAAACGAAGTCTTCCTCAGCTTCTCCTTCTCCTCGGCTATCTTTCTGTGGGCTTCCCCTCCCAAGTCTCTCTTCATCAAAGCCCTCTGTTGCAGCTTAGGGCCTCATTTTTCTCCTCTATACCATTCTAGTCTTTTCACCAGCTTAGACTTGAATTTTCCCATAAATGATCAGTTAAAAAAACACAGTGAAAATAACTGTACTTATTTACAACAAATGAGCCTCTATTGTTTCACAGGAGTCCAGAAGGCAGTTTAGCTCTGCAGTTTTCAATACCCAGAGCCCCAGCGATGACACACTTCCCGCCTTCTTTCCACCACAGTAGCTTCCGCTGTTGAGGAGAGTATGACTTTCTATGAATGTGTTCCATGGGCTTAACAATGGTCACCTTTCAGTATACAGATGACTTTTCTGATGCACAATAATTTTAATCTTTTTTGCAAATACATCACTTCTATAACTGGATTTACCATAAACTCTAACAGTTATTTGTGTGTTTTTGCTTCTCTGATTTAAATCTTTTGATTCTCTCTAAACACTCAATGATGAAAATCTGTATTATTTATTTTTATATAGCAAATAGCACCAAGTGCCCCTAACAATGACATTGGGCCAAAAGAAATGTAAAGTGTACATACCATTTTTACTAAGGCCTTTGAAGGAGATACTGTATTTTAAAAGAGCTCTACCAAGAGTTAAAGGCTTTGGCATTTACATTTGCCAATATTTTAAAATGACATCATTCATAATATTACTTATATAAGCATATAAATTACATATAAATTCCCACTATATGAAAACATTTTTGAAAGGTAATTTTAGCTGTTTTTTTAATATAAATTCCAAATTGTAAGAAAATTATTTCATTTATAATTAAAAACTCTGAGGGAGAGGGAAAAAGCACCATTTTAAAATTAGGTTTTTCAGAAAATCCTTATTCAACAATCAACAGCAACTCAATTATAGGAGCCTGGGACCAAAAACAGGGTAAGTCAATAGCATCGATAAGAACTCCAAAAAAATGGATGAAAATGTTAAGGACATTTCAGCTTGTTATTGAAAATACAGAGGACATAGTGAACACCTATTTTTAAAAAAATCCTGACAATCACATAACCAGCAGAGTGAACAATATAAACCACTAAAGAACTAAGAAAACCAGAAATTCATAGCCTACAGAATTAAATATATAGTAGTCACGTTTAATTCTGTAGGCTTGTTAATTAGTTGTGCTTACACTGATGGAATTCGCTTGAAAAAAATGAAATGAAAGGATGATGTGCTGGAACTTAAGTTATTCAATAAACTTTTTTAATGAAAGAAGAATGTCAATATAAATTATGTGTTTATTACATCAAACCAATGATTTGAGATAGAGGGATAAACCCCAAGGCTCCAGGAACAATTTAATGGAGAATTCAGATCTGAAAAATTGGCTCTTTGGGGAAAATGTTGCTCTTTTGGAAATCTGTCTTTTAGACGTTATGCACTACAATTTCATCTTCACAAGAAATTTGTTCTTCACCTAGAGTAATCTAGGACTCAGAAAGTTTAAAGATAACTTATACGGGCACTCTAGGAGGCCGAGGGGATGGATCCTTGAGCTCAGAAGTTCAAGACCAGTCTGAGCCAGAGTGAGATCCCATCTGTACTAAAAATAGAAGAACTAGCCAGGCCTTGTGGCCAGTGCCTGTAGTCCCAGCTACCAGGAGGCTGAGGCAGAAGATCACTTGAGCCCAGGAATTTGAGGTTGCTGTTAGCAGTGACACCCAGCCACTCGACCCAGGGTGACAGAGTAAGATTCTGTCTCACCCCCCCCCAAAAAAGATAACTTATACAAGATATCTATATACCCAGAAATAGACTCACATTCAAAGCTGCCCACCTCCACTAAAGAAGCCATCTCTACATTTAGAGACTGCACTAACACTGCAAAACCGTTTCTGGCAGCACTAACCTGCATTTATCAGAAACATATAACTGAACACTCCCTTTAAACAGGCTTTTATTCCCAAGGTAGTTTCATAGAACATTGATACAAAGAATCTAACACCTAAAGACGTGTAACCAGCCATTTTACCAAGAAGCCAGACCGTAATGAGGGTCTTTATCTACAGATCAAAGGAGTTCCTTCCTTTGAAAGAAAAAAATTCAAAGAATAACAGTAGATCTACCAAATGTAGATGACTGTGCTAGGCATGGCAAATGAAAACTTAAAACAGAACCACAGTCCCTATCCCAATGGAGTTTGCAGACTAACTACATTTTTAATGTCTTTATTTAAATAGCCTTCTGTTCAGCATAAAAGTAAACCATTTCCATTTAAAAATAGTAAATATAAAAATATCATCATTGTCAAGAAGCCTAAAAGTATCACTATATAAATGAAACAATCCTTAAGTATGTATGTATGTGGGCACGTGTATACGTGTGCCTAAGTTTTCATACTTACACACTCAGTGAACGTGTGTATCGTAATGTGCCAGGTTGGCGGCTGAACACCCTCGTCCTACCACTCTAGGAAAAGTCTAATTCTTTAAAGGTACCTTTTTTTTTTGCAAATAAATGAAACCTTAGTAGGTTCACCATTCAAGTACGGCAAAATTATGGAAATGCGAATGGAAAAGATACTTCAAAGAAGCGGTTCCATCTTGCTGGTAAACAAGGAAAGGAGATATGAAGCATCTTTTTTGCTTAGGAAAAAAATTAAAACAACCTATGTAGTACATATGAGCTTTTACAGTAACTGAAAAACAAGACTGCCATGTAAAATAAAATAAAATCTTGCCCACATCAATAGTCGGGTGTGGGCGAGTCAGAAGAGTGACAGAAACTCTTAGACAAAAGGCGTCGAGGCGCCCGGACAGTCCGCAGAAAAGACGCAGGTGAGAGCAGAAATAGCGGCATCATCGTGCAGGCGCAAAGACAGCTCTTCCCTCCTGGAGGCAGGAGTGGGACAAGCGGCAACCGCAGAGACAGATAAGTCAGGGTATTCGGGGACAGAGAGCGAGAGGGAGGCAGAGTCTGCGTGGGCAGGTGTGGGGAGGCCGCTCGGGCGCGAGGCACGCAGGGCAGTGGGAATAACGCTGCGAAAACGGAAAACCAAGTCAACAAGTGCACAGGCTGCTAAAAGCAACGAGCTCCGCTGAGGCTTGCACTTCTAAATTGCACATTTACAGATTTAAATGAAAATGTTTTAAAAGACCCAACAGGCCTCAATGCAGCTTTTATGGAGGAACAATTTCCTCTCCCGGAATAGAGATAAACCCTTTAACAAAGTACTACAAAAACTCTTTCGGAAACCAACGGATTCGGTCTGACGTATGTGGAAAACAGGCATTGAGATACAGAGTTACATGTATTTATAATCTGAATACGTGTGTGTGCACTTAAAAATTTTTTCCAGCGGTTGAATTTCTGATCCAAAAGTCGAGTACTTTAAATGTAATTACATATTGAAATAAAATAGTGGGGGTGGCTGGCCATTAAGGAAAAACTAAAGCAGACAGACAGATTTAAAAGCTCAGTTCCCATGCTGTACTAGGAGTAGCTAAAATTCTAAGCATTCTTCAGAACAAATTCCCAAAGATAACTCTTTTGCTTCTTAATGCAATGCTGCCACTTTTACTCTTATGGGTCCAGTGTTTTTACATATGTTTCTCGTTCTATATTTAATTTTTAAATAAAGACAAATATAAATTAAGGTCTCTCAGGTTAGGAATTTATATTCTGCTCTTTACTAGTCCTAAAATAGATTAGGACATAACATATAGTAGATAATAAACAAAAGGAAGGCAGAAATTACATGGTAGTCTCCTTCATTCTGTAAAGTTCAAATAATTTCATCTAACTTTCAAATGCAAACCAATACTTTTCAATTCTAAATGGACAATTCTTACTTTTAAAAATGCAGTTTTGCTGAGGTGACACCTGTGCCTTGGTGTCTCCTTCACTTTACACTTAGGACTAAATGTGGAACCCCCATTTCCTATGCCTAGGTCAGTTTCTTGTGAATTTCCTAGGCCTGAATTCCATGGTTGGACTGTGTCCATTCATTGATACACTCATTCACCTTGCCCCCGGCAGAAGGGACTGTATTCATTCGTTTCCTGGCCAAGGAACCCATACACCTATATATACCCTGAGGCTAGAGGCCTAGAGGAGGAGACGGGGAGAACGGAGAGAGCATCTCTCTCCCCACTTGAAATCTCTCCCTCTACCAGGAGCTTTGGTGTTTTCTGTATTCTTTTCTGTAAATCAATTCTGTCTTACCACGGCGGGTGGGGGGGGGGGACATAATGTAATGAAGAATAATAAAATACATGTATTTAACAATAAAAATTAATTAATTAATTAATTAAAAAAATGCAGTTTTACCAGAACCACAAGTCTTCCCCTAATCTCAATACAATTTAAAAAGGCATTTTTGTCTTTTTGTTGGTTTATATTAAAACAATAACACCATGGAAGTTAGAAAATCACCTCATGACATAAGGAATGTCAAGAGTATTCCTTCCTAACAAAAGTTTAAAGCACCTTTAAAAGGGGGGGGGGGGACCAAAATGTAAATTATCGACACAAAGATGGTCCTGACAATGATGCCTGTGGTAACATTTCTGTGCACTTAACCATGGGGGAACTGTACTGAGCACCCTGTCCATATTATAGCGTTTATCCTCACACCAACCCTGAAGAGTAGGAACTACTGTGTTTCTACATTATAGATGAGTAAAATGAGGTGCAAAAGTAGATCGGAAGAGCACTGTATTTACCTGGTGAATTGTGTAACTATACACTTAGAAGTCACTAGCACACACACATAATAAGGAAAATGACGACTCATCTCTTGGTCATAAAACCAAAGTCTAAATGTCTTTGATATTCTGACTACAGTATATTCTTTAAGCTCAAGGGAGAACAAGAATGAACAAGTTATTTCCCCCACTTAACAATAGTTCCCCCAACCCGGGTCCTATTAAGTTATCACAGATTTATATATACCACAGGTGTGGGGGTTCCTTAATTTTCAAGACTGCACTTACATAGACTGGTAAGAGCAGAAACACATCTACTAAAGCATTACGGAATAAAATAATTCAATGATACTTCATCACAGGATTGGCCAAATCCTAGAACTCTGACTATGTGACTCTCCAATTAGTCTCTGTGAATTTTTAATCTTATTAAATCCTGACATACTGAACAGACTTTTCATCACTTACAAACACTGTCGGCTAATTCTAACTAGCTAAATATGAGCAACTGCTAAAATCAACTCTAGCTACAAAGTCAAATGCATTCAATTTAGGATTATCTAAAATATGGCTTTGCATTATCAGCACAGCTCATGTGTACTGTCTAAACAGACTTAAAAAAAAAAAAAGGTATGGGATTGGCACCTGTAATTCTGTGGTTAGGGCACCAGCCACATGCACGGGGGCTGGTGGGTTCGAACCCCACCTGAGCCTGCTAAATAACAATGACAACAACAACAACAAAAATAGTTGGGCATTGTGGCAGGCACCTGAAGTCCCAGCTACTTGGGAGGCTGAAGCAAGAGAATCTCTTAAGGCCAAGAATTTGAGGTTGCTGTAAGCTGTGACACCACAGCACTCTACCAAGGGCCACATAATGAGACTCTGTCTCAAAAAAAAGGTATGTTTAAAAAGACTGCAAATAGGCTCGGTGCCTGTAGCTCAAGCGGCTAAGGCACCAGCCACATACACCAGAGCTGGAAGGTTCGAATCCAGCCCTGGTCCTCCAAACAAGAATGACAACTACAAACAAAAATAGCCAGGCGTTGTGGCGGGCGCCTCTAGTCCCAGCTACGTGGGAGGCTGAGGCAAGAATATCGCTTAAGCCCAGGAGTTTCAGGTTGCTGTGAGCTGTGACGTCACAGCACCCTCCCCAGGGCGGCAGCTTGAGACTTTGTCTCAAAAAAATAAATAAATAAATAAAAATAAAAAGACTGCAATCTATAATGAGCAATAAATAATAACAGAGAGGGAGTCCCGATAAGGTAGGCAGAGCTGCTGATGGGTTTCAGCTGTCAACATCACCCCCTGGGGAGGGCAGGGTAAGGAGAGACTGGTTGTCCCAGTCTGGATGCAAGCATTATCATTTTTTACAGTGCCATTGCACAAAAAAGGCTGGAAAATGCTGATGGCTAGGACAAAAGCTGAGGCTGCAGAATCACAACGTCCAGACTCAAATCCAGGTCCCCCTTCAGATAGGTCCTTATCTTGGGCAAGTTCTTCATCTTCTCAAAGACTCAGTTCCTCCATGTGGAAAACTGGGCTATAAGGATAACAGCTATCTCACAAGATACCTAGGAAGAGTAAGTAAATTAACGCACACAAAGCAGCTATCAGAGTACAGGGGACGCAGAAATTGCTAAATGTCTGGTATCACTTCATCATCTTCTACGCTGCCCAGACCATGTTTCAGATGGAAGGACAAAATAATAAAGAGGTTGAGGGGTATTGCCACTAGACTGCTTTGGTAAACATCAATAACAGCCATCAGAGTTTCCACCCTAATTTTTGTACACCCATTCCATTGATAGCTTCTGACCACTCCTAAAAGAAACAAATACTTAAAATACCCAGTTTTGTAAGTTACAACTTAAGAACCATCCCAGTTCCTATCCACCTCCATCTTCCTCTAAAGTCCATCCTGACAGCCTCCCTCCCTCAGTTCAGGCGCTCACCAACTGCTGGGCCATCTCTGCAGGCTCCCTGCCCAGCCCCTCTGTCCAGCCCACCCTCAGAATTTTCATACAGCCACACGAAGTATCTTTAAGAATTAGTAGGGGTGGGAGGCATTTGATCACATCATTTTGCTGCTTGAAAACTAGCCACCAGCCTATTAAGAGACGTAAGAGGCAGTGTGGCGGCTCTGGCCTATAATCCTACCACTCTGGGAAGCCGAGGTGGGTGCATTTCTTGAGCTTAGGAGTTTGACACCAGCCTGAGCAAGAGTGAGATGCAGTCAAACTCCTGGGCTCAAGATCTTCTTCTATTAAAAATAGAAAAAACTAGTTGGGTGTTGTGGTGAGGCCTGTAGTCCAAGCTACTCAGGAGGATGAGGCAAGAGGATCTTGAGCCCAGGAGTTTGACATTGCTGTGAGCTATGACATCACAGCACTCTAACTGGGGTGACAGAGTAAGGCTTTGTCTCCAAAAAAAAAAAAGAGAGAGAGAAAGAAAGAGCCTTAAGAAAGACAGCAACAATCACAATAGATGGGTGTTATTTAGATCTCAACTGAAATAAGCTGTAAAAAAAAAATTCTGAGAAAAAGAACTTGAATATTTTTATGTTATCAAACAGTTACATGTTAAGACATGGTAATAAATGATTATGGATGACTTGATACGATGTCTGGAATGTACTTCAAAATAATCCCGTTGGAGTCAGAAGAGGGAGAGTGGAAGATGCAACAGCTGGCAGTGATTTCACCATGTTGGGTAATGAGTATTTGGAGTCCACAATTGTGAGCGTTAATTTTCCGTAACATAAATGTTATGCTGGAGATTTTGAAAAAACTCATGTCTAGGTGCATGAAGAATGGGGCCTCTTTTATAAACAACACAATCTCACAAGCACGTGTGACTGTGGCCTGTCTCTTCTCTTGATCCATCGCCCCACACCTCACATCAGGCCACACCCCTTCACCTGTGTCCCTTTTCTGCCAAAAGCCTCTCTAGACTCCTGGACACGCTTTTGAGACCCAGGTCAAAGGGCCACTTGTCTGAGGCTCTCCCCACTTTCCTCAAGGGGTCCCACGCAGATCTCAACACTCTGCCCACACCCACAGCTGTCTGCACAGCTATTTTGGTTAGTTTTTGTTATTGTTTTCCTTTTAAATTCTAGTTCTACCTCCCTCCACAGATTATAGATTCCTTAAGAGTAGAAGCAATGGGGTTTTTTGTTTGTTTTGATAAATATTCCCTATAATATGCCTGGAAGGTAGTAATTATTTAATAAGTGCTTTGAGAAACAGAAGGAAAAGTTAACAGAACAGTCACGGGCGAACGTGACAGCTCACACCTGTAATCCTAGTACTCTAGGAGGCCAAGGCAGGTGGATCGCCTGAGCTCATGGGTTCGAGACTGGCCTGAGATAGAGACCTCGCCTCTAAAAAAAGCCAGGCGCTGTGGTGGGCACCTGTACTCCCAGCTACTTGGGAAGCTGAGGCAAGAGAATCATATAAGCCCAGGAGTTTGAGGTTACTGTGAGCTGTGATGCACAGCACTCTACCAAGGGCAACATAGTGAAACTCTGTCTCAAAAAATAAATAAATAAAATAATATGGCTAGGATGTCATAGATACCTTTAATATGCCAGTATTTATCTACTGTATATTTATCACATTCTTAAAAATCCACTGTTAAGGAATACATTACACATCTTAAAAGGAAGATCAGTATTATTTAAAGATTCAATTACACCCAAAGAGATGTGGACAGTTTTATGTTCCTGTTTCAGAAATAAAGGTATGGACTAAAATATGGCCTGTATGGCTGCTATCGTCACATTTCATCTAGTATAATTATGGAAATATAAATTTTATTCTGTTGGAAAAACTGTATACCATCTCTCATTTCATAATGATAAAAATGTTAAAATACTCTATAATATAATATTTCTGACCTACACATAATAGATAAGTGTACAAATGTAACTTAGGAGGAAAGGATCATAAACTATTTTACGACAGGAAACAATCCAAATTTATCACATTTCTAATGCTGAAAAATACCCCAGAAATAAGTGAATGCTAACTCACCCAGCTGCTACTAATACTCCTTTAAATTTAAGGTATAAGGGCCACCCCTCCTAGGTGTGGGGCACAACTACGACAGGGACTTTACCTAACAGAGGCGAACACTGTAACCTCATCATTTGGACCCTCATATTAATCTGAAATTTAAAAAGAACAATAAAAACAGGAAAACTTAGTCACTACTTTATATGCATTGTACAAATGGAAGAGAAACACCTACTAGTATAAAACTTCATTTGCTTCATGTCTCTCGTATCTCACGGTTTCACACATTAACCTGCAAAAGAGATGAAAGACGTGAGTTTAATGCCGTCAATAAAAACGCACTAATAGTTTCTAAAAACTTAAATGAGCCATGCCGTCTAGAAAGATTACTTTATATGGCTCGTCACGATCACTTGTTATCCTCAAGGTGAGTATTTCTGGAGCTCAGGTTAACAATATTAAACGAAACAAAATAAAATCTGGCGAAGACATGCTAGAGAAGAAAACATCTAATGAGATGTCTACTCCCCTGTGTTCACCGTAGGGGGAAATGAGGTGTATGCGTTTTATACTTTGTGAATGGCATGTGGACAAATTAATGCTCCCCAGCATAAACAGAGAATGAGTAGGAGTCCAAAACTTAGAAAAGAAAACCTATTAATTTAAAAAATGATCACATCATTCACAGGGCAACATAAATGTTACTCAACAGTGTGGAATTTCAGACAAATGCAGGCTCTTATTAACTATTTTTATTACCAATGACGAAATGGAGGTTTTAGAACCTTAAAGATTTGTTATTTCAGGTGACTCATCCTGGAGGAAAAAAATGTGACATTATAAAAATTATAGAAAACACAAAAGTTTAAATATTTAAAATGACCTAGAGTACAATGCAGGTTCAAGACACATCCTATTATACTGAGCCGATTAAATTTTCTCCAAAAGACAGAGATGCAAATCAGAGAATGATGATTTGGCCCTTATGGAAAAAATGAGTATATAGAGAAAACTTGATATAAACTGATTATTTCAACAGCACCTCCACCTTGCTCAAGAGGGCTAATATTCTCCCACCTATAAAACACTGACATCAACCCACATCGAAATGTCTTTCTTCTGTTTGCTAAAATCCAAGAAACAACTCCCTGGGGTACACTTATTCCTTCTTCCCACTGCCCCCTGCCTCCTTTAGGGGTCTTTATCCCCATCTTATCCTCCAAACAGCCCAACTAACTCTCACTTCACTCCAGGAGGCAGGAGTAAATCTCAAATACACGTCATTAAACATACATTCTTCTTTAATAGGCTGAATCATAATTCTTCATGAGAGGGGACGAGTAATGAGTCTAAAAATACTTGGCCTTAAATTAACTAACAGGCTCTGCCTGGTTTCCTGTTAGAACAGAAAGGTCATGGCCTCAGCCTCTTTTTTCCCATCCTAAGTCTCTTTCCTTCCCCTCCATAAGACCCTGAATTTCTACAAGATTACCTCCTTCTCCCACATCACCATCCATTTCTCCCTCTCTCCTGAATCAACGCCCACTAGTACAGAAATATATCTCCGTCGAGCACCTCTTGCATTACCTGCACTTTGCTTTTGCCATTACAGAAAACCTCCTTTTACAGTTTTCTATATACTCCATCTCCACTTTCTCACCTTCTTCCCCACTCTCTAACATTTGGTCCCTGAAACTTCAAAGTATGTAAAAGGAACTTGCATCCCCCTGGTATCTAAACCCTCTCTGGCAGCATCTGATTCCTCCTTTCTCCTCACAGCACTCACTGCCTTCTGCAGGCTTCCCATCCTTGTCCTCTTTGTCTTCCCCACTTAACTTACTAGCTGTTTTCTGGGTCTCCTTTGGATCCCCCCCCCCACCTTATTCCTTTACCCGACCTCTAAATGCTATTATCTCTAGGGCTCTGTCCTTAGCCTTCTTTTCTTCCTTTCTTTCTTTCTTTTTTTTTTTTAAAGAGACAGAGTCTCACTCCATCACCTTCAGTATAGTGCTGTGGCGTCACAGCTCACAGCAACCTCCAGCTCTTGGGCTTAGGCAATTCTCTTGCCTCAGCCTCCCAAGTAGCAGGGAGTACAAGTGACGGGCACAATGCCCAGATATTTTTTTGTTGCAGTTTGGCTGGGGTTGGGTTCAAGCCCAATACCCTCGGTATATGGGGCTGGCACCCAACTCACTGAGACACAGGTGCCGCTGCTTAGCCTTCTTTTCTATACCAAAGTAATCTTTAATGAGTTCCAAAGCAATGACCCAGTCTCTCATCTAAATGCCTCCTCAATGCAGCCACTAAATGTGTAATAGCCACCTCATGCTTACAAACATCCCAAACAGAACCCTAATTTCTGCACAAAATCTGCTTTCCCCAATTAGTGTCCAAACATTTAGGCCAACATTCTTGGAGTCATCATTCTTGACTCTTCTCTTTTCTTCATATTCATCTTTTTTCTAGCACCTGTTTGCGAAATACAGCTCCCCAAACTGACCAAGTTCACCACCTATCCTGCTAAAATCCAGCATGAGCCACATAGCCCATGATGAACTTTTCCCTCCCTCGTAGCTGTGCACACGAATGCATTTATTTATCACAACCTCTAGTACAGTCTTCTATCTTGCATGCCTACTGTCCACTCCATGCTCCACATAGCTACTGGAGATCTTCCCAAACATTCAATTGGATCATCTCACATCTGTTCTTAATCTCTATAGCCTCCACAAGAAAACCCAAATGCCTTATCTTTGAACTCAACTCCTATACTATTTGCTATACTTACTATTCTTTATGTTACTTGTTACTTACTATACCTCACTACACCTACACCATAGTCCCTGCCATCCCTTGCCCCAAGCCTGTTCCCGTGACAGAGCATGTAAGGAACCTCTACACTGCAGAAATCTCCACGTGGCTGCCCTGACTCAAATGCCACCTCCTTCTGACTCCAAAGTCAGAACAGTCCAGCACCCACACACTAATGTCTGAATAACACGATACTAATCCATCATTTACAAAATAAGTAGACGTAACCAGCGATAACAGAAAATCTCAATAAAGTCTCTTATGTGATGAGGTCATAAAAAAAATGAAATAGGTACCAAAAAACGCTTTTGTGTCTAAGCCTTGTTGCAGAATGTTTTAACAAAAGCATATTTATCTTCTCTTATTTCCTAAAGCGTATAATAAAGTTTAGTTATTAAGAAACTTAGTTATTAAATGCAACCAGTGTAACATGGTTTCTTGTACCCTCAATGAATCCCCAACAATAAAAACAAAAAAAAAGAAAGAAACTTAGTTATTTCTTAATGATCTAAAGGTGTACCCTGGGCAGTGCCCGTAGCTCAGTTGGCAGGGCACCAGACACATACACCCAGGCCGGGACCGCTGGGCAACAATGACAACTGTAACCAAAAAATAGCCGGGGGTTGCGGCAGGCGGCTGTCTTCCCAGCTACTTGGGAGGATGATGCAAGAGAATCATTTAAGCCCAAGAGTTGGAGGTTGCTGTGAGCTGTGATGCCACAGCACTCTACCCAGGGTGACAGCTTGAGACTCTGTCTCAAAAAAATAAATAAATAAAAATAAATTAAAGTGTACTCTTTAATAAAATAACAATTACACGCATCCAGAATGCTGAAGAAAATACACATTATTTCACCATGCTCTTCTTTCAACAGTAAATAGCTCCAAATAGTTACTTTATTTTTTACAGATTTCTGTTTCTGCTGCAAACTATAGCATTCTCTTCCTCTTTGGCAAATACGCTGCTTCTATTCTGTATCAATTAAAGGGGTAAACACTGGAAACATAGTTAAAATTATGTTGAAAAATATAGTTTTAAGTGAAGATCTGAAAACTTTTACATTGCACAGAATGTGTGCTCTTATTGCAAAATGGTGACATCTATTTTGACTGGTCTACAACATTGCAAGGATGCAAAGTTTTCAAATAAACAAAATCCTCTTCCCCTCCTTATGGAAGAATGCTAAACTTGCTCTACTGCTCAATACTCCATAAACAGACTGACACTTCATTAAGAGCATTTTTTCCTAAAAACTGGAAAATGGTATTACATGAAAGTCTTTACTGACTTCTCTATTAATTCCAGGGTAACACTTTTATTTATGAAAATTCAAACAAAACCATTTACTAAACCATTTACTAAAGGAGATGTACTTTTCTCAGAAATGGTAATACATGATTTATCCAAGTCTTGAGGCTTACCTGTTTGGTAAGATACCTATTTGATATCTTGTTCTAAATTGACTTAAATCCATAAATGTGACTTTTTGACACAAGCACAATAAGATAAACATCTTAAACACCCTTTCCTGTATATTCTTGCCAACAAACAAATCTGCATAGGCTACAAAGTAGACTCTGTAAGGTATAAAGAGATTCAAGGTATACCCTTGAATTAATCAATTATTTCTAATCAAAAATTACCTTTGAAACCACAGAAAGCTGACAATTCTGAAGCTGGTTGATAGGTATATGAAACTTCATTGTATTATGATGTCTACTTTTGTATTAAAAATGTCCATAAATATTAAAAATCTGTATTCTATTGCATAGAATTCCTGTTATCTAAATAATTTTATAACCACACACACTGTGAATACACATAATATGATCAATATATCTAAATATTATGTGTGTGTGGTTTTATGGGCACAGGGGAACATGCCATTTGTATTCACATTAATTGTATTTTCATTAGGGATTAACTGCATTCGATTAAATCAACAATTGCTACTACAATTTTTTTTCTTGGGAAAGTCGTCATCACAAAACAAATTGAAAGTTTAAAAATTATTCTTGGTCTAAACTGAACCCTATTCTAAAATCCCAATGGTTTTGCCCTTTCAAATAAAACTTAACTGAATTTTGAAACACTTAATCTACAATCTAACTTAAATGATTTTCATTAAAAATTTAATTTTAGAAGTATTCCATCCTCTTGATACTTTTTTAATTAACAACTAAATATGAAATTGACATGCTCGCAAATTAATTAGTGTTTAAAGAGCAAAGGGGAAAAATACATAGAAAAAGTACTCCTCTCATAATTAAAAACTGCTGGTGTAACAGAGGTGAAGATCTGAAAAGGGCAAAATGTTTTATGATTTGTCTCTTTAAAACCCCCATCCATCCTTTGGGTGCATTAAAACCTGCATTCCTGCCCAAGCCCAGTAATCAAAGAGGCAGGAAAATGTTCTTTGCTGTTTGTTTTCTAGTATCTTAAACCACAGGAGAGGATGTAACAGAATTGATGAAAGTCATGAGATAAGGTCTAGTGAAGCCACCAGCTATAGGTGAACAATAGCTCAAAGCCACAACATGAGACACTGGTCACACAGGCCTGAGCCCAACTGCCAAAAATCCCCCTTTTAAAAGCCCTGTATTTCCTCTGAAAGGCATTTTGAGATGCTAGTCTGCTGCCCTCCTCATTCACCAGCAAATTAATAAACTTCTCTTTTCCTTTTCTTCATACCACGTATCCTCATTCTTAATTCTTACTGATTTGGCCTCAGGTACAAGTCCAAAACTTTGGAAATACTGGCATCACTATTAGCTAGAGCTGAGAGAAACAAGACCTTCCAATTATGTCCTAGTTAGTGTTTATATGTAATTCATCTCACCAAAAATCTTTATTTCCTATTCTAGTTAATGTAAAATCATTTCTATTCTTTAACATGAAGCCTGGATAACCATAAAGTTACTATATCACTGTAAAACAGAAGTGATATTTCTATCAGAAGACTACACAAAAACAAAGATGCATTTCACAGAAAGAGGCAGCCTACTTAACGCAATAAATATATTCATACACAGATGTATAAAATTAAAATAATGAACTGGAACGTTCTTTGAATAATTAAAAATGTTCTATATTCATGTAACAAAGCTACATTTGTACTCCTAAATAAAATGAAATAAACAACTGAACAAATGTTCTGGTTTCTAATGTATCTGAGTGCTAGGCAGATTTTTATTTGCCAGAAGGGCAAAAAGTACCACTTTTGGTATATTCCATCAAGTATGGGTCATTACTTTTAGAGACACACAGACAGATGAATGATATCAGGGTTGGGGTAGGAGAATATTACTATAACAGAAATGTCAGAAATTACTAGATACAATTGAATTCAATCTTGTAAAACGTATAAGGCCAAGTATAAGGGCTGGATGAAGCAGAGTTTTCATAAGCAAGTTTTCTTTAAGCCCACTCCTTAACTAAAAACAGTCCACATTAACATAGAGATGGTACAAACCGTGTTTCCCAGAAAGTGGCAGTCTACTTAATGGAGTAAGTATATTTATAAAATAACCTGCAACATACTAAAATGATGAGCATAATCATTCTTTGAATAATTAAAAATGTTCTTTATCCATGTAACAAAATTGCACTCTACCCCCAAATCTACTGAAATAGATACATAAATATTCTTACTTCTAATGTATCTGAGGGTTAAGCAGTATTTATTTTTATGATCATATAAAATTCTAGCACTCAAGATAGGAAGAATAAGTTCTAGTGTTCTATAGGACTACAGGCTGAGTATAAACAATAATTCATTTGAATAGCTAAAAAAGAGTGCCCTCAATGCAAAGAAATGATAAATGTTTGAGGTGATATGCTAACTACCCTTATGATCATCACACATTACATACATATATTGAAATATACCACTATAATCCATAAATATGTACAACTACTGTCTGTTAAAAGTATTAATAAAAGCAAAAACTTTTAGCATTCTATTCAGTTCTATTATCATTAAATTAATATTAAAATGACATACCTAAGTTGATGCTCCCTCAAGTTTGATAAGGCTTCCATACCATGTAAATAGGAATACACTATTTCCAGATCCTGTTTGAAAAGAAGGATAGGAATTATTAGACTTGTCAGGAAAAGAGGTTTCTAAAATAAGTCATTACATCTATAGACCAAATTAAGCTCTGAGAAGCTTTTTTAAAAAATACTAATTTGGAGCAGGAGGTGGCAGAAGAGGCTGTGCAGCCCAACGGGGTCATCTTAACCCTATAGCCTACAGTTATAGGAAAAAAAGAGAGAAGGAAAAAAAGAGGAGAGAGGAGAGGAAGAAAAAAACAAGAAAAAAAATCACACGTGAGGAGAAATCAGCAAAAGAATCCTGGCAATACTAAGAACCAAAACAAATCAATTTCCCCAAGGGAGGACAATGGAGTTACTACAGAAAATTCCAACTTTACAGAAATTGCTGAAATGACAAAAATGGAATTCAAATCATGGATGGCAAATTTGATGAAAGGAATTGAAGAGAAAGTAAAAAACCAACAAAAAAAGTCCAAGAAATTAACAAAATTAAAGAAAAAGTCACTAAAAATTTGGACATAAATTGAAAAGGCTATAATGGAGCTTAAAGAATTAAAAGAGGCATTCAGAGAATTTCAAAACAAAGTAGAGAGTTTCAACAATGGATTAAGGCACCACTGGCAAGGTGGCTATGTCTGTAATCCTAGCATTCTGGGCCGATAGACGGCATGAGCTCAGGAGTTCAGAGACCAGGCTGAGCAACAGCGAGACTCCATCTCTAAAACACAATGGAGCATTATTTCGGGTGCCTGTAGTCCCAGCTACTCAGGAGGCTTAGGCAATTGGATTGCTTGAGCCCAGGAGTTTAAGGTTGCTGTGAACTATGAGGCCACGGTACTCAACCCCACGGCAACTGAGTGAGACTCTGTCTTTAAAAAAAAAAACACAGATTAAGCCATGAAAAAGAAAGAATCTCAAAATGTAAACCTGAGGCTCTTGAGCTAACTCCGTCATTTAACCCTCTCTGATCCCTATGTCAGAGGAGGACATGATTTTTCTGTTCCACTCCAATGTCGAAAACGTCTGACACTTTTGTTGTTGTTATGTTTGTTCACCTGCTTTGCTGTCAGGGCCTGTCTGAGGCACTTCCTCATTTAGTACAGATTCTAGCCAACAGATAGGGCAGGTTGTGCTCTTTCTGTCTCTTGGCAGGTTGTGTGTTTCAACATGATCAGATGATCATGTATTATATCTGTGCAGTTGTGCTTGTAGGAAAATGGCCTGCCCAAAACAAATAAGACCTGGGGAGTATGTGGGTGGCAGAAAATTGGATTGGAAAGGGTTAAAGAAACAGAAAAGAAGAAAGCAAAGGCAGAGCAATCTCTTAAGAGTGTTATGAGACTACATGAAACATAACAAACATGACTTATAGGAAAGCCTAAAGGAAAGAGTCCCAAAAGCATGGCAGCTCTAGTTGACAATATTATAGTTGAAAATCTCCTAAGCATCACCAAAGTTTCAGGCATATACCTACTAGATGGATATCAAACCAACTCAGTTCAAACAGATTTCCTCTTAGACACACTGTAATTAACCTGGCCAAAGCCAAAACGAAAGCGAAACTTCTTCAAACAGCCAGGCATAAGCAGCATCTGACATACAAGGGTAAATCCATCAGCTCAACAGCTGATTTCTCAGCAGAAACTTTACAAGCAGAAGGGAGTGGGCTCCTATCTTCAATGATCTCAGACAAAACAACTGCCAGCCTAGGATCCTGTACCCTACAAAACTAAGGTTTATATTTGATGGAGAAATCAAATCTTTTACCAACAGGCAAACATTAAGGAAATTTGTCACTACTAGATCAGAGCTCTGTGGGAAGTTCTCAGACACGCACTATACAGAGAACATGGCACTATACAGAGAACACGCACAACAGACTCCCAGCAAAGTAAAACTACCTGAAAACTAAAGCACGATGCCTAGCTACCACATCGGCTCACTTGACAAAGGAAGAGTTCCACACAACAAAACAAACAGACATCTATCCTACTTATCAATTCTTTCGATAAATGTAAACAGCTTGAATTCCCCAATAAATAGATATAATTTGGCTGATTGGATATAAAAAATACAAGGCAAGTATATATAGCCCTCAGAAAACATACCAAACACCTAAGGATAAATCAAGACTCACAGTGAAGGGGTGGAATACAACATTTCATGCAAAAAGAAACCAAAAGAAAGGCATTGTCATTATTACTGCAGATACAACTGACTTTAAAGTAACAAAAGTAAAAAAAGACAAAGATGGATATTATATACCAGTCAAGGTAACCGTTAGTCAATAAGAAGACATAGTAATTCTAAATATTTATGCACCCAACTTAAATGCTCCCAGATTTATAAAGCAAATTCTACTTGATCTAAACTATATGATAAACAACAACATCACTATAGCCAGGGACTTCAACATGCCACTGACAGAACTGGACAGACCCTCTAAGCAGAAAGTAAAATAAGAAATTATGGGCTTAAACATGGCTCCAGAACAGTGTTTTTCAACCATTTTTATCTCATGGCACACTTGAACCTACAGTTAAGCTTCCACAGCACATTTAAATTACGTTGATCAAAAACAAAGAGTTAAAAAATATGCTTACTGTAATTTGAATTTCAAAAATAATTTAATAAATGATCTTTAAAATTTTTCTTGGCACACCAATTGAAAATCACTGCCCTAGAACAAATAGGCTTAACAGACATCTATAGAACATTTTTCCCCAATACTACCAAATATATGTTCTTCTCACAAGCTCATATGGATCATTCTCCAAGATCAATGCCTAGATAATAAATCAAGCTTCAACAAATTTTAAAAAAAGAAATTTTACCATGCATCCTTACCACAATGGAATAAAAGCAGAAATCAATTCAACAAAAACTCTTAGCCTGACACAAAGTCATGGAAAGGAAACTATTGCTGAGCAATAGTTTGGTCAAGAAGAAGATAAGGACAGAAGACAATAGACTCCTTGAACAAAATGGCAGTGAGGCCACAAATTACCAAAACCCGTAGGATACTGCAAAAGCAGTCCTGAGAGGGAAATTCATTGCCTTAAATGCCCATAGCACAAATCAGAAAGAACAGAAGAAAAATACTCAAAATCAGATCAGAAATAAATTGAGAACAAGAGACCCATTCAGAAAATTAAGAAAACAAAATGTTGGTTCTTTGAAAAGATAAACAAAACTGACAAGCTGTTAGCCAGATTAACCAGAAACCAAAAAGATCTCTAATAAGTTCAATCAAAAATGAAAAATGAGGCTCAGTGCCTGTGGCTCAATGAGCTAAGGTGCCAGCCAAGTAAACCTGAGCTGGTGGGTTCGAATCCAGCCCAGGCCCGCCAAACAACAATGACGGCTGCAACCAAAAAATGGCTGGGCGTTGTGACCGGAGCCTGTAGTCCCAGCTACTTGGGAGGCGGAGGCAGGGGACCCGCTTGAGCCCAGGAAGTGGTGGCTGCTGTGAGCTGTGATGCCATAGCCCTCCACCCAGGGTCACAGCTTTAGGCTCTGTCTCAAAAAAAAAAAAGAAAGAAAGAAAGAAAGAAAGAAAAATGAATAATAAATACTACACAAATACAAAATATCACTGATTATTACTAAATTCTTTATGCCCAGAAATATGAAAATATGCAGGATATGGACAAATTCCTGGAATCACACTACCTTCCCTAACCAGGAAGAAATTGAACTCTTGAACAGTCCAATACTATTACTAAATTCTTTATGCCCAGAAATATGAAAATATGCAGGATACGGACAAATTCCTGGAATCACACTACCTTCCCTAACCAGGAAGAAATTGAACTCTTGAACAGTCCAATACCAAGTTCTGAAACTGAAATAATAAAAATTTCTCAAACCAAAAGAAAAAGAAGAAAGTCCTGGGCCAGATGAATTCACACCAGAAATCTACCAAATGTTCAAAGAAGAATTTGTACCTAGACTGCAGTATCTGTTTAATAACACTGAGAAGGAAGGAACCCTCCCCAACTCCTTCTATGAAGCAAACATCACCCTAATACCAAAACTAAGACACAATAAAAAAGGAAAACTACAGACCAATATCATTACTGAATTTAGATGCAAAAATAATCAATAAAATCTTAGCAACCAGAATTCAGCTACACATCAAAAAAATGTAATTGATCACAACCAAGTTGGTTTCATCCCAGGGATGCAAGGTTGTTCAACATGAGCAAATCTACAAACAATAATTCACTACGTAAAGTAAAAACAAAAAACCATGTGATCCTCTCAATAGAGGCAGAAAAAGCATTTGACAAAATTTAATACCCTTTTTTGGTAAGAACGCTTAAGAAAATTGGCATGGATGGGATATTCCTAAAATTGATAGAAACCATCTACCCCAAACTCATAGTCAACATCATAGTAAACAGAGAAAAACTGAAAGTGTTTCTGCTTAGAACAAGAACCAGACAAGGATGTCTTCTATAACCAGTACTATTCAACACAGGGCTGGCAGTCCTAGCCAATGCAATCAGACAAGAGAAGGATACAAAGGGGGATCCAAATGGGAACAAAGGAGGTCAAACTATCGCTCTCTGCAGATGACATGCACTTATACCTAGAAGACCCTAAAGAATCAATCAAAAGACTCTTGGAATTGATAAAGAAATATAGCAGTATCTCAGGTTTTAAAATTAATGTACATAAATCAGTAGTCTTCATATATGCCAACAGTAATCAAACTGAGAGTCAAATCAAAGATACAATACCTTTCATTGTGGCATCAACAAAAATAAAATACCTTGGAATATACCTAACAAAGGTTGTAAAGGATCTCTATAGAGAGAACTACAAAAATGGATAAAAGAAATTGCAGAGGATGTTAACCAATGGAAGAACACATCATGCTCCTGACTCGAAAGCATTAACATTGTTGACATGTCTATACTATCCAAAGTGATCTAAGGATTCAATGCAATTCCCATTAAATTACCAACACCATACTTTGCAAAATCTGAAATAAAAGTTCAACAACTCATATGCAATCTGGAAAAAACCCCAAATAGCTAACACAACTCTATGAAGGAAGAACATATTGGAGGTATCACCTTACCAGGCTTCGGCCATACTATAATTCTGCAGTGATCAAAAAAAAACAGCATAGTATTGGCATTAAAACAGAAACATGGACCTACGGAACAGAACAGATGATCCAGAGATGAAACCTACCTCATATTGCCATCTGATCTTTGATGAGCAAACAAAAGCATGTCCTGGGAAAAAGAATCCCTATTCATTAATAAATGATGCTGGGAGAACAGGTTAACCACATGTAACAGACTGAAACTGGACCCTCACCATTCACCATTTACAAAACTTAACTCGTGTTGGAGAAAAGATTCAAATCTAAGGCATGAGACTACAAGAACCCTAGAAGAAAGTATGGAGAAAATCTTGACTTTATCAGCCCAGGGAAAAAACTTATGAAGAAGACCCCACTGGCAATCACAGCAACAACAAAACTAAGTAAATGGGACCTGATCAAGTTAAAGAGCTTCTACACAGCAAAGGCAACCAACAAACAAAAGACAACCTATGGAATGGGAGAATACATCTGCATGATACTCATCCAGAAAAAGGGCTGATAAGCAGAATCTACAAAGAACTGAAGCAAATCAACAAGATCAAACAACCTAATTAAAAACTGGGCAAAAGGGTGGTACCTGTGGTTCAAAGGAGTAGGTGCCAGCCCCATATGCCGGAGGTGGCAGGTTCAAACCCAGCCCCGGTCAAAAAAAAAAACTGGGCAAAGACATCAACAGAAACTTTTCCTGTGGTGATCCACTAATGGCCAACAAACTCATGAACAAACGGTCATTGTCTCTAATCATCTAAGAAATGCAAATCAAAACCATATTGACATATCACCTAATCCAGAGAGTGTGGCACATATCTTAAAATCCCAAAGCAATGGATGCTGTGACACAGAGAAAAGAACACTTTTACACTGGGTGGTGGGACTGCAAACTCATGGAACCTCTATAGAAAGCAATATGGAGATTCCTCAAAAACCTAAAAATAGACCTACCGTAGTTTGATCCCATAATTCCATTACTAAGTATTTACCCAAAGGAAAGAAAGGCATTCTATCCTAAAGACACTTGCACTCAAATGTTTATTATAGCAACACAATTTATAATCACAACGATGTGGAAACAACCCAAATGCCCTTCAACACAGGGATGGATTAATAAATTGTGGTATATGGAATAAAAAATTTTTTTCAGCCATAAAAAATAGGGAGATTATGCAACTTTTGCAACAACATGGAGATCATTCTTCTAAGTGGAGTATCACAAGAATAGAAAAGCAAACACCCCATGTGCCCAGTATCAAATTGGAACAAGTAGATTAACACATGTTCACACGAGAGAAAAACTCAATGAAATTCAATTCAAGCAAGGGAGAAGGGGAGGGGACAAGGAGATAAAGAGGAAGGGAGAAGAGGGTGGCAAAGGAAAGGGCTGAGTAAATTCCCACCCAAAGGTACATTGCATACTATATATGCACACACCTTCTAATCAGACATTAATCTTACAGGAGCAAACTATGGAATCTAATGATGTGTACCCCCACATTAATCTGAAATTTAAAAAAGAATCGACTGGGGAAAACAATCCATATTGATTTAAAAACTGAAAATAAAGTAATATCAGGATGTTAAATGGTATTTTACCATTGAATGAAGGAAAACACACTCCAGAAAGCTATCTGCCTTCATGACTCTGCTATAAGTGTCCCTTTACACCCAAATAGTTTCTAAAACATCTGTCTAAATTGTCCAACTAATTTTACTTTCTAGTTATCCATCTTGTAATTTCAGAGACACCATATGGCTAGATGAGTTCTCTGCTACAGACATCAAGGAATAACTAAATACATAAATACAAAGAGAAACTTTGCTCTTCTGCTGCCTTCCGTGCCATAAATTCTGTGTGACTAAGGTATAGTTACAGGATGCACAGTTCTCTTCTTTGTCTTCTCAGATCTGACCCCTCGCCATCTTCCTCTGCCCTTGAGCTAGGCACCTTGCTAGAGCTGGCTAACATCAGGATTGCGTGGGCTGGGAGACAAGGAAGGCTCAGGAAAGCATATTGACATGGGTTCAATAATTAGCACAATGCCAGACACAACGCTCAGTAAGGATCTGATCTGCTGAGTTAATGTATGTGTGTGCTGCCTAGCTCTGGTACATGCTTCAAGTTCATAACGAGGGGCTGAAGGCTTGAGCATTATAAATGAAAATGGATGCGTGACCAGCTCTTTGGTCTTCCAAAGTTGATAAAACATAGAGTACTAAAATAGTAATAGTAATAATAATTTTTTAACATTTAAAAATCAAAACCAGGCTCGGTGCCTGTAGCACAGTGGTTATGGGGTCAACCACATACATGGAGGCTGGTGGGTTGGAACCTGGCCCGGGCCAGCTAAAACAACAATGACAACTACAACAAAAAACAGACAGGTGTTGCGGCAGGTGCCTATAATCCCAGCTACTTGGGAGGCTGAGGTAAGAGAATCACTTTAGCCCAAGAGTTTGAGGTTGCTGTGAGCTGTGACGCAACAGCACTCTACTGAGGGTGAAGTAGAGGATGTCTCAAAAATATATATATATAAATAAAAATAAAAACTGTTGCTATTAATAAATACTACCGTTTTACTATATAAAAAATATAAAAATAAAAATCATCGCTACTATATTTTAAAGATAAAAATACAAGTTTTCTTAGATATTAAAAATACACATAAAAGAAAACCTGGGCTCAGCACCTATAGCTCAAGCAGTTAAGGCACCAGCCACTTACTCCAGAGCTGGTGGGTTCGAATCCAGCCCAGGCCTGCCAAACAACAGTGAGATCTACAACCAAAAAATAGCCGGGCATTGTGGTGGGCGCCTGTAGTCTCAGCTACTAGGGAAGCTGAGGCAAGAGAATCGCTTCAGCCTAGGAGTTAGAGGTTCCTGTAAGCTGTGAGGTCACAGCACTCTACCCAGGGTGACGACCTGAGGCTCTCTCTCAAAAAAAAAGAAAAGCTGGACTGCATAAACGTGATGCATTATTACTACTTTTGGGATATGCACAAAACCTACTTAAAATACAAAATGAATTGAGAAATTAATGAACATATATTCCTCATTAGTTGTTTCTTAATCACCCATTTCATGCCATTTACATCAAAATAACAAATCTAAACTTTTAATTTCATACATATCTACCAATACCATTATTAAATCAGATTTTCTTAGTCAGTATAAAATTAACGTCTTATTTCATGAATACACTTAAAATTGAGTATGAATTCAATTTTTTTCAATTCTTACCAAAATGATCTTTCTTTTTTTTTTTTTCTTGCAGTTTCTGGCCGGGGCTGGGTTTGAACCCGCCACCTCCGGTATATGGGGCCTATTCACTGAGCCGCAGGTGCCACCCCAAAATGATCTTTCTTATATGAAATATTTACATTCAAATATTTTCTCTAACAAAGGAAATATGCCTTGTTTTTCTAGATTCACGTTGCAGGATATAGGAAAAAAGATCCAAAGCTGCCCATGAACGTTCAGAACAGGTAAAAATTCAAAGTCCTATTTGTGTTCATGTTTAAGAAGCCGGCAAGGAATTCATATTTTAAGACTCTAGTGAATATCCAGCATTACACATAGTTTGTGATAACCAGAATCTGAGTGGACACCTACTTCCCCCTCCCCACCTTAGTCAAAACTTAAAATGGGGGAATCTTAAGAAATTTGTAAAATAATCCTCTCCTTTTTAAAGTAGCAGCTTGACTGACTGATACTTCACATAACATTAAATTTACCCTTGTTCACACTTCATTGGTTTGTGCTGTTATGATCCACTAATTTCAGAGCATTTTCACCATCTCAAATAACAACTCCATTCCCATTAGCAACCGTTCTTCATTCCTCCTCATCCCAAGCTCCTGGCAACCACTAATCTACTTTGTTTCTGTGGATTTGCCTAGTCTGAAAATTTCAGGCTAAAAATTTCACAATGGAATATATGACCTTTGAGGACTGGCTTTTTTTTTTTCTTGAGAGTCTCACCTTGTCACCCTCTGTAGAGTGCTATCGCATCATAGCTCACAGCAACCTCAAACTCCTGGGCTCAAGTGATCCTCTTGCATCAGCTTCCCCAGTAGCTGCAACTACAGGTGCCTGTCACAATGGCTGGCTATTTTCAGAGACAGGGTCTCACTCTTACGCAGGTTGGTTTGAAACTCCTGAGCTCAAGGGATGCAACCACTTCAGCCTCCCAGAATGCTAGGACTATAGACATGAGCCACTGTGCCAGGCAGAGGACTGGTTCTTTTACTTAGCATAATGTCCTCAAGGTTGATCCATATTGTAGTATAAATCACTACTTTCCTTATTATTGCCAAATAATATTTCATTGTAAACATGTATTCTATTTTGTGTACCCATTTACCAACCCAGACATATGGGTTGTTCCCACGTTTTGACTATTATGAAAAATACAGCTATGAACTCTGGTGTATCAGGTTTTTTTGAACACCACTTTCAATTCTCATAGGTGTATACCTACCAGTGAAATTGTGAACTAAGCTTAACTCTTTAAGTATCTGCCAAACTGCTTTTCTAAGTAGTTGCATAAAATTATAATCACATCTGCAATTCCCAAGGATTCCATTTCTCTATGCCCTTGCCAACACTCATTATTTGTTTTAACCATTTCATTAGGTGTGAAGTGTTATCTCTTTGGGGTTGATTTGCATTTCCCTAACAACTACAGATGCTGAGCATCTTTTCAGGTGCTTTTTAGCCATTTATATGACTTCTTCAGACAAATAAATGCCTGTTCAAATTCTTCGTTTGTACTTTTATTAGGTCATCTTTTATCATCACATTGTAAGAGCCCTTCATATATTCTGGATAGAAGGCCCTTATCAGATATATAACTTGCAAATATTTCACCTCATTTTCTGTTCCATTTTTTTATTTGCTTGTGTCCTTTTGAAGTACAAAGTTTTAATTTTGATGAAATCCAATTTATTCTTTCTTTTTGAGACTCTTAATAATAATAAAATAAAATAAAATCTATTTCTGGAAAAGAGGGGGAAGTCTAAAAGAAACATTATAGAAGCAAGAATTTAGAAGATTAGAGACAGATTCAAGGAAAGAATAGCCTTAAAGCCTTAAATGAGAAGAGGCCATGAACAGTTCTTGAAATAATAAAGTATCTTCTCTTTCAACTAAACCAAATAAAATTAAAAGAACTGGTTCCTAGATCAAATGGCACTTTGTCATCTGTTGTCTGGTAACAATAAGGAATTTCGTAGTTGTGTCCGAGTCTCCACAGGGAGCAAGTTGTGTCAGATACGTCAAATGCATTACGTGTATCAGTATAACAAACGTGGACTTGAGTATGAATGTATAATTGTATGATTAATAAAAAAATCTGTAAATAACAATCACCATTAGTTCTTTATCTTAAGACAATATGTATAACAACTTACAAATTAATAAGACTATTGATTAGCTAATACAGATGTAAAGAACAATGGAATAATCACTGACATAAGTGTATGAGTCAGGAAGTTTATACTTAACCTGCATCATGAAACTGAGACAGGAGAGACACAGACGCTGCTAGACCGTCTCTGCGTGACCTCCTGCATGTGCCTGCATCCTAAACATTTCCACTTCACATAAATCATGAGGTATCTGGCAGATACACAACCCCCAAAATCCTGTGTTTCATGTTAAGTATTTTATATATCTAGCCAGACTAAAAACTTCTTAAATGAATTCAACGAATAGGTTCCCAGTTTCTTCTATTATTCTTACAATAAGTATCCCAAAAGAAACTTGTTTTAAATGGTTGATGCCACAAGGAGCTTGTAAAACAAGGACAGCAGACATTTTTCTGCGTTATTGTGCGAAATGGAAGGCAGTACTGTCTAGCCTGAACTAGATGACTTCACATATAGATGCCACCTAGACTTGAGATTTCTTAACTGCAGGTAACAGGAGTGGTAAGAAATCGGTGTCTAGACGGCAGGCACAAGCAAATAACGTTCCACTATGCGATATGAAGGTGATCATCACAGATTCGGGTATGTAGGGGAAAAATGGAAATTATATATGGCAAAGGCATCGAGAAATCTCTGCTCTCCTACCCTGAGGAACAAAAGAAAGTTGACTAAAGATAAGCAAAAGAAATGCAAACTAAAAAAGGAAGAATCTGTGTTTAAGCTTTTTTTCAATTAAGAGCCCAGGAGCCAAGTGAATGTAGATTGCGTAAAGTCAACAACACTGAAAAGTAAAAAGCAAAACAAGTTTTTTTCTCCTTTCCTAAGAGCAAAGTGGACTAAACAATATTTTGAAATAAGCAAATACTGCATTTTGAATCTTCCGATCGACTTTTTCTCAAACCCTGTCACCTGGTGTCCAGAGGAGACCTTACGTTACCCAGGCCCACACCAGGTCACTATACCCAGGTCTAAAATTACAGGCAAGAGATCTGAACACAAACACAGGTGAATGACCCATCGGTGGGAGCCCTTGACCTACCCTCCTTCTTCACTGGCATTTGCATTTCCACAGTCCAAACAAATCTCTAGGCGGTTTGAGATTTCGGGTAGCACAACCAAGAGAAATGAAATGTACCAGCAGCAGGAGAGAAAGGCCTGGGAGCAGGAGAGGCCACTGCAAAGCCAGTCAGCTCTGCACCACCAGCAGCGGCCCGCTCCCTTCCTGCCCCCAGTAGGTGCCCGTTTCTCTCCATTCACTCATCAGTCTCAACCTTTACTTCCCCTTACGGAATGCCTCTACCCAGCAAGGAAAAAAGGCAAGTGAGTGTGGGAGGGGTGCTGCTCCTCCATTCAACCTGCAATGCGCAACCACAGGGAAAACCAGACCTGCCGCCTTGCAGAGCAAGACTTCCTCTGGAGACAGCCAAGGAAAAGCGGAGCCTTCAGGGAGATGTAATCTTGGATTCTAGTTTTGTTTTTTATTTATTTTTCCTGCACACAAACAAGAGACATAATCACTGAACCAAGTTATGCTTCAACAAACTTGACTATGGGGGCTGTGGGGCGGATGCTGGAGAGTTAAATCACCTAAAGCCTTTCACTTTTCCTTTTTGTCAAACTATGACATGCAAACTGAGAGGTTTCTAACCTCCCCAACTGTACTTACCAAGACAAGTAAGATTCAGATGACTATTATTATTTTAAAGGACCCCGAAAAAATATAAGCTATTTTTTCCCAAAAAGTTCTCTGGCAATTGAGCATAAACAGGAACATGTTGCTCTAACCAGGAAGCAGCATTTTTTTTTCCAGAACAATAAGCCATTTTGTTCTACCCTAGGAAGGACATCCTTTTTTCAAAAATAGATGCTATTTGAAAACAGATTAAAGTTATAAAACCACTAGAGCCCAGTAAACAATAAAATACTGACAGTCTAATTGGAGTAAAGTTTCCCCATGAAACAGACACCTTTACTTTTTTTTTTTTTTTTTTTTGCCCCAACTATAAACCAGATTTAGGAGAGTGACTGCTCCCCGCTTCCCAACAGCAGCCCTCCCGCTCAGCCCCCAAGCACAGTGTGCGCCTCCCCGGCAGAGAAGGCAGAAGGAAAGCACAGGGCGTGGGCTCCGTCTCTAATCTGTCCTGAGAGACACATTCAGAATACGAAACAGACCTCATGGCAAACTTAAAATTCACTTAAAACTACTTTTTAATTTCTTTTTTGTTTGCTAGCAGCCAGATTTCGCTAATAACACCCCGTAAATTTCAGCCTGGTCCTCAGAGAACCCAGGGAAGATAACTACCTCCCCCACACCACGTTACTGCTCTTCCTACCCACTGGGGACTCCCTGCTGCTCGAATACAACAGAAAGTAATACGTAACCTTTTCCTTAAAATGGGTTTTGTTTTAGACAGATGAGCTATATATTTAACTATACTTGGAAATAGGTTGATTTCAAAGGACTATTCTCAGTTACCAAGGAACAGAGCCCAAGACTGTGTGGCAATTCGCAGGCCTGTGGAGGCCGGGGCCAAGTGGTAAATGTCTACAGATTGAAAAAGGAGCAAGAACCAGAGAGCCGCATCTTGCCTAAAGTAACAGCGGTCACAGGGCAGGGACTGTGCGGACTGTGACGATTCCTGCACATCCTCCCTTGTGGATCCTCAGAGAAGAACTTGCAAAGGCAGAAGTATAATTCATCAGCCGGGCACTGTGGCTCACGCCTGTAACCCCAGCACTCTGGGAGGCCGAGACCCCAGATTGCTTGAGCTCAGGAGTGCAAGACCAGCCTCAGCCAGAACAAGATCCCATCTCTACCAAAAACAGAGAAACTAGGAGGGCATTGTAGTGGGCGCCCATGGTCCCAGCTGATGAGGAGGCTGAGGCAAGAGGATGGCCCGAGCCTAAGAGTCTGTAAGCTATGAGGACACGAGGGCACTCAACCCGGGGACACAGTGAGACTCTGTCTCAAAAATAAATAAATAAATAAATAAATAAATAAATAAATAAATAAATAAATAAAGTTAAAAGCTAGACTGTCCGAGGCTTAAACTCATGACTACAGTCAAGTGGGGGGAGGGACAGAAAGGCAGAAGTTCTGCCAGTTGGTTGTGTTTAGGGATAGAGGGGTTACATGGAAAAGTTTTACTTAGGAGCCTCTACACTAAAACATAAAAAAAGCTACCCTAAGGAGGAGAGAGGTGTAATGGAAAGAATATGGACTTTGGCATCAGATGGCACAAGGTAGATTCCTGGTCCCCAAATTCCCTAACTGTATGTCCGGGAGTGCTTAGTGACACTCTATTTGCAAAACGAGATGAATAATACCTATATGAGCTGTGCAGCTAAAACTGCCACACAGTTTCGTAACACATGGTGCACACAGATCCTCACAATATTGAAGCCGAGTTTACTACGAGATCTGAATGCAGCCCAAGTCATCTTCAGAACATAAAATTTCAAGTACACGTATTCCTGAAATCTTTACACAGAATTTTTATAAATCAATGCAGCCCTTTAGTGTCTATCTGTAGTCCCAAAAAGTCAAATGAATTATTTATAAAACCTACAAAAGGGCCCCTAAATTGTTTGCTTCATAGATCCAGATTTTTATATCAGGTTTAAGGGGACATGTAACTGACACAGAGTTGAAAACATGTTATTAATATGCTTTCCAAATGACACTGGCTTGAAATCTCATATCCTTAAGAATGAGGAAAAGGAAAATGGGGAAATTTTTCCATTTCAAAGCAGCCACTTAATTTTTCCTCCAAGAAAGACTGGCTGGGAACATCTTGAAGACCAGCGACGCTGGGCCTCAAACTGCAAGTACTTTCCCCTTCGAGTTTATCTTTCATGGCTTGACACTGTTCTACACTACCTAAAATGAAGTCTTAAAAAAAAAAATCCTGCACACATCCATTAACACTTGAATCCACAGACTTTCTACCTTTAAAAAATTCCTTAAAATATTTACATTTCAATCTTTTTTTTTTTTTTTGCAGTTTTTGGCCAGGGGCAGGTTTGAACCCACCACCTCCGGTATATGGGGCTGGAGCCCTACTCCTTGAGCCACAGGTGCCGCTCTTACATTTCAATCTTTTTTTTTTTTTTTTGAGACAGAGCCTCAAGCTGTCACCCTGGGTAGAGTGCTGTGACATCACAGCTCACAGCAACCTCCAATTCCTGGGCCCAAGCGAGTCTCCTGCCTCCTCCTCCCAAGTAGCTGGGACTACAGGCAACCGCCACAACGCCCAGCCATTTTTTGGTTACAGTCGTCATTGTTTGGCGGCCCGGGCTGGATTCGAACCTGCCAGCTCAGGTGTATGTGGCTGGCGCCTTAGCCGCTTGAGCCACAGGCACCGAGCCTTACATTTCAATCTTGTCATTAGGAGGGGCCTCCTGCCAGTTTCCAGTCTCCCTGGGATTACTGAACCTGTTTTTGAAGGCCTGATTGATGTTCCCACCATTCTTGGATATTTGTTTGTCTGTGGATGGCATCAGAAAACACATGAATGTACTATGTACATTTTCTTCTAAAATACATTCATATTACACACACTTCTGAAGCATCACTTGAAAAAAACCTGTTAATTAAATCAACATAACAGATCAACAGCATATTGTCCAGTTAATCCTTCTAAAATACTGCTTTTGCAGTATTTCCCAAAATGTACCCCACAGAACCTTGTCCTATAGAATATGGAATAACATGTATTTCCAGGAGGTTCAGAAAGGTCAAGCAAGAAAGAGAATAATGACTTTAGCCTAAAACTTCCCAAACAAACCTCTCTTCCTTGCTATCCAAGGTAGAGGCAGGCCACACCCCTCACCTCCGGCACACACCTGTCAGCACTCTTTCAAGCACACCTCCTTCAAACCACCTGTGGCACCCGAGGCTCAGCTCACCGGAACAAAGCCCAAACACCAACACTCACCCTTTCCATCCAGCGACAGCTAATGCAGCATCCCTCAAAACACACGCCGCCCCATGCCCGGTGGGAAGCAGTGACACTCCACTTCTGAGCCACTGAAGTCCTTACTGCCTTTCCCACTCGGGCTTGGCCCTACACGCGCTGTGTGGTCACTTTACTTTCAGGGGTTTATGCTTTCTCTCTTCCATCAGAGAACAATCACCTGCAACAAGGACACTCTGCCTTTTCTTAGACCTCATTCTAATCTCTGAGTCTAGCCGCTGATTGTGGATATGCAACACTCCTGCCAGGGTGGTGGTATGTACCACTTACATACAGGTGGGCACTCCCTGAGAACAGGGAGAGAAGGAAATGGGGAAACGTGTTTTCAACCCTGGTGTTCTGTGCCTCAGAAAATTCATCCCTACACAGGCTGACGTTGAGACAATTCTGTAAGTGACCACAAGGTGGCAGACCAGACCGACAGTCTCACAGGCACACACACACCTTTTACTGAGACCTGGCTGGGTCTTAACAGCATTTTGAAGATCATCTCAAAAAATGTAATGATTCTTTTCTCTTCATGCCCCTAAAGAAAAGGGGCGGGAAGGGGGAAATAAGTCCATCAGTACTCCCAAACTGTTTTATCTGGCTCGGTGCCCGTTGCTGGTGGGTTCGAGCCCAGCCAGGGCTAGCTAAACAACGACAATTGCAACAACAAAAAAATAGGTGGGCGTGTGGCGGGTGCCTATAGTCCCAGCTACTCAAGAGGCTGAGGCAAGACAATCACTTAAGCCCAAGAGTTTGAGGTTGCTGTGAGCTGTGATGCTACGGCTCTCTAACCGAGGGCGACATAGTGAGACTCTGTCTCAAAAAAAAAAAAAAAAGTTTAATTTCTATTGTCTCTAGCAAGGAAATTTTTACTTTAAACCTGCCTCCCTACACATCTACTTAAAGCATCAGAGCAATTAAACACGTCAATTCACAAGACTGCTGAGGCGTTTTTGTACCACCCCAGTTACTCATACCTGAGACAGTAAAGTCATCACATGTTTCTGAAAAATTTAAGGAAAAAAGTCCATGGCAGAGTGTATGGTTTTCAACTAAAAAAACCTTAAATATGTTCTTCAATATCTATAGGTCATATGAAGGCAAAATACTGTTTCTGATCTTACTGATTTACACCCAAAAGAAAAACAGTCCTCCAGGATTGTGATTTCACTCAAAGCCCAAGAAAACCTGGTAACTGTACTACTGGACTACTGGCCATCCTGACAAGGCCCTCAGGTTCTGAGACACATGTAGGAAGAATTCCAGAGGTAAAAGATACAGATTCAAGCCACTCCCTGTTTGTCAAAAGTTTCCTAAGGTGTTTTCCATTGAAAAATGCATTCTTTGTATCTTTTTAAAATTATTTTTGAACAATTTCTAAACTTGAGACAAAAGTAACAATAATAAAGTGATTACCACGTTAATAAACCATGAAAATTACAAAATAAACTTCTGAGTTACAACAAAACACTCCCTTGTCCCATTCTCCTCCTCTACTTGTAAAGGTGGCCCCAAGGAGGCAGCGTACCTCCCCACACCAGCATCACCTGCCAAAAGAAAAGGATGAAGAAAACAGAAATCACCCCCAAAACTCTAAGGGATTCATTAATATCACCCATTATCCTTGCTGTTAAAGAACTTCTTACAAGAGTCAAATGATCACAGTTACAAGAGAAGTCATCAGGCAGTCTTTATGATTACTAAACAAGTGGTGATGTATTCAGCTAGTTAAAAACATAAACTGCCCACTCTGTTCACAGTCTTGTCTTTGGGGAAAATAATCATGTAAGCAATTTTCATTTGTGAAGATTCAAATTTCCCATTGGAAAAATCAACAATTTACTTTTAACCAAAGACTCGTCTTCTGAACAAATTAAGAAAATGTCTCCAACTTTGTTTTCAAAAGTCACAATAAATATTTCCCCTTCAGAACAATGCATCTCACCACCAACCCTACAGCTTCCCAGAATTCCATCTGTTAGGCAGTGAGAATAAACTTAACAAAAGATATTTTCTTTTTAAAGGTAACTATATATATATATATATATATATTTTTTTTTTTTTTTTTTTTTTTAAGAGACAGAGTCTCACTTTATCACCCTCGGTAGAGTGCCGTGGAGTCACAGCCCACAGCAACCTCCACCTGGGGCTTAAGCGATTCTCCTGCCACAGCCTCCCAAGTAGCTGGGACTACAGGTGCCCGCCACAATGCCTGGCTATTTTTTGATGCAGTTTGGCTGGGGCCGGGTTTGAACCCGCCACCCTCTGTATATGGGGCCAGCGCCCTACTCACTGAGCCACAGGCGCCGCCGTAACTATATTATTTTTATGAACTCTCAGACTGAAAAATGTATAGTCAAATTTTAATTCTGCATGTGTAGTCTAACACACTAAAAAGTTATTTGCACTGGTTTTTGCTCTCCATCATTAAACTAGCAGGCTGTGAATGATTACATTTTAACATTTGATTAAGTAAAACAACTAGAAACATACATTGTACACATACAGAGACACAAAGATACATACACTCCAATAAAATGATTCCTGAACTACTTTTTATTATAATTAAAAAAAAAAAAATCAACAAACACCCTTCCTTTAAATTCTCCTCCAAATATCGGTAATACAGATAAAACCTTTAGTTTGGTATTCAACTCATTTCCCAAATACAGGTTGCCTCTGGTTAAACCTTGTAGAAACCTTGCTGGGAAGGAGGGGGGCCAGGGGAACGGCCACACATCCCTGAACTCCCATCTCTGCAACAAGGGGCCTGGCCTCAAGTTCCTGACAGGGACCTCCTTCCAAAGGCACAATCAACAGCACTCATTTTATTTACACTATTCACTATACAAACCTCAATGGTGCTACAGTAGTAGAGTTTTAGACAGTCTTAATAAAAGCAAAGCAGAACAGGTCACTAAGGACACAGGCTCTTTATTGCCTCTTTGCAGAAGAAGGAAGTGCTCTCTGAATGGAAGCAGGTTTTAAATATAGAAAACTTCATTGCAGCCATTTTTCTAGGACAAAAAGACAAAAATAATTTGACATCTGTTTTTCCCATCTTGAATGTTTTGCCAATAGTATTACTTATTCTCAAATTTTATATTTCTCAGGAGGGCGAGAAAAGCAAGTGAGAATATTCCACATATGTAAATACCTTTATTGGTCAAAAAGGAGCTAAAAAATGCTGAAGAAACATTAGGTACTGTTCAAAATTGCTTCCTTTCAGACCTGCCCATAAAAGGCAGCACAAAGAGAAGAGGGGCAGTTTATGCAGCCAGATAAACATCTGGGGGAAGGGTGCGGGCAGAGCAGTCAGACAGCAAGAAGCACATTCCTGAATTCTGAAGAAGAATCGGGGACTCTTAAAATATAGACACATGTCATATTCACATGTCTTTCCTATTACGTGCTCCACTGGAAGTGATGGCAGGTTGGTCATAGTTTCTGAAGGATCCCAGCTTTCAATTCATATTTTGAACTCTCCTTTGAAGCTAAAATCTGACATTTTTACCTAACCTACTGATGAATAAATGCTTTCTCCACTCAGAGGACGTGGTGTCCGAGCATTACAGCTTATACTCGTACATGTGCACAGGTGATCATATGTCAGACTCCGTCACAGTCATGAAT
The DNA here is from genome assembly GCA_963574655.1 of Perodicticus potto. Taxonomy (NCBI): domain Eukaryota; kingdom Metazoa; phylum Chordata; class Mammalia; order Primates; family Lorisidae; genus Perodicticus; species Perodicticus potto. The sequence continues at coordinate 1,841 of CAUYRH010075803.1, read as the reverse complement.
AAAGAGACCTTTGCCTTCAGAACAGCAATACTCGAACATCCCACTCCCAACACAGAAGAATATCCCGAGATCCTTCAGGAACCAGCAGGAAGCAAAGAGCCCTTGGCACAGTGTGGTGAGCCATCGAGAATCAGCTGCTGTAGACGGCATCGGCATCGGGAGGAAAAGGGGAGACAGGTAGGGAAGGGCTCCCAACTCCACAGTTCCTGAAACACCTGCGCTTAACTGAAAATGTGTGTTGCTTCACAGCCAGTGTTACAAAGAAAGGGTGGTTGGGTTTGTCTATCAGCTACTTTATCCGACCTACTACAGGATCCACAGGAGGAGGAAGAAAAAGGAAGCTATAAAGTCTCTTCTTGGTAAAAGACACGTTTCAAAGAAGGCTCCTGCAAGGCTGCCAAAGGTAGGTCCATAGGAGAACTCTCATCCCCAGCACGAGGCAGAATGAGAGCCTAAAGACGGTGTGGTGGATCCTGACCACCTACACGTGTTCAATCCAAAGTGCTCTCCTTTGTTACAGGATCACAAACCTCCCCTTTGTTTTCTTGTGCTCTTACATCTTTATTGGAAATTATATTGATACAGATAGCAGCTCATTGTTTTTTCTAATATCATTAATACAGGAAAATTTTTAATTGCCCACCTTACTTTGATACCCTTAATTCCTGAATGATACTCAGGGAGGGCAAGGGTCTTGCCAGATGAAATCCAAAAACTAGCGTCTCTGACACCTACTTGGGTAATCTTACGAATGTGCAGGAGGGGCAGCTGCAAATTTCCACGATTATTTATTTCTAAATTCTACCTCTTACTTTCTATAGCAAAACATTCCAGAGAAAAGTATTCTAGGTGTTTTGACCCTCCCCAAGTAAAATTATCTATTAAAAGTGTTTAAGAGACATTTCCTTACATTAAATCAATCTCTAAAACTTGTGGTGGAATCCTGGGCCTTGGAACAGATGAAAAATTTGCAGAAAATGTGGAAGATGTGTGGGCAGGGTAGGTAATCAGAGAGTGCTTGCCAGGCCATTGGGCTCATTATGAGTTACTTGAGCCACATGGCCTGAATTCAAAACCAGATTCTGCTGTGTACTAGCTTTGCGTCCCTCAACAAGTCACTCAACATCTAGGCGGCTCAGGTTCTTCACCTGTAAAAGGGAAATATCACCGAGTTAAGATTTGCAGAAAGCTTCAGCATGCCGTGGCACCACATAGTAGGCTTTTCTTTTTCTGAGTACTGGCTACCATTATCATTCAACTCTGAACAGTAATCTTGGAAGTCTAAGGGAGCGGAATGCCTCAGGGAGAAGGCAGCATCAGAAAACCCCTAGTGTAGCTCAGCGCCGGTAGCTCAAGTGGCTAGGGCACCAGCCACATACACTGGAGCTGGCCGGTTCAAATCCAGCCCGGGCCTGTCAAACAACAATGACAACTACAACCAAAATGGCCGGGCGTTGTGGCCGCCACCTGTAGTCACACCTACTTGGGAGGCTAAGGCAAGAGAATTGCTTAAGCCAGAGAGTTTGAGGTTGCTGTGAGCTGTGAAGCTACAGCACTCTACCCAGGGTGACAGCTTGAGACTCTGTCTCAAAAAAAAAAAAAAAAATTCCCTAGTATCAGGAAATGTCTCAGGCTGTCAGGCTGTGGAAACCTCCCACAACACACACAGAGCAGTGCTTTAGTTCTTCATTTTTGTTTTCTTATTTTTTTTTTTTTGAGACAGAGCCTCAAGCTGTCACCCTGGATAGAGTGCTGTGGCATCACAGCTCACAGCAACCTCCAATTCCTGGGCTCAAGCGAGTCTCCTGCCTCCGCCTCCCAAGTAGCTGGGACTACAGGCG
>CAUYRH010075800.1:0-11093 GCA_963574655.1 Perodicticus potto | reverse complement strand
TGATTGAATTATTGTACACAGTGATGATTCAATTAAAAAAAAAAGAATCCAAAAAATCTTGGATTCACAGAGTTCACAGAGGAAATTCTTCTCCATCCCAAATGGTAGAAGATAAAACTGAGGTGAGCTTTGAATGACAGGTTCAGCCCCTGGTTGCAGAAAGGCTTCAAAGATGAGGTGAACTCCAAACTCCACTTCGAAATGTAATCAGGGATCTATTAAGTTGTAAAAATGGGGAAAACCACTGCACACAGAAAGGATAGACGCGCAAGAGGAAATATCTGTGGAGTAACTTGGCGTGTTCAAGGAAAGGTAAGTGGATAGTACTGTATCCAAGACAGGGATGCCCTCAAGCCCTGGATATCGAACAGAAGAAAGAAGACTTGCTCCAGGTTCTATGGATCACACTTTGAAAACCACCTGGGTGGCTCGGCATCCATAGCACAGCCACATACACCGAGGGTGGCGAGTCCGAACCCGACCCAGGCCAGCTAGACAACAATGACAACAAAACAATAGCCGGGCATTGTGGCAGGTGCCTGTAGTCCCAGCTATTTGGGAGGCTGAGGCAAGAGAAATGCTTAAGCCCAAGAGTTTGAGGTTGCTGTGGGCTGTGATACCACAGCACTCTACCGAGGGTGACACAGTGAGACTGTGTCTTGTAAAAAAAAGAAAAGAAAAAAAAAACCATCTGGGTAGCCTGTGACCAAGGCCTATGTCACTGCTCAATGCTAACCCAAAGGAAGGCGTAATGAAATCTGTTTTCTAGAAAGATCAATCTAGCAGAAGAGCCATAAGAGGGTAAATGGACCAGATAAGAGACTCTGCCCTTCAAATACCCAAAGCATGAGAAAATAAAGCCCTGAAATCTCCAGCAGCTCTGAGGACAGAGGTGAGGACACAGATTCTAAAAGCGTCTAAAGGGGACAACTGATGAGACGGACGCAGGCAGGAGGAGGGGTTGAGAGCAATTTCCAGATTTCTGACTTGGAGGACAGGATGAGTGCAGCGACTAACAAGACAGGGGATACGGGAACAGCAGGGTTGGGAATTCAGAGCAAAAAGGAGCAAGTCTGTTTGGGAAGATGTCAAGCTTGGAATATGTGTGGGATACCTCATCGGAAACACCCAGAAAAAATTTAATACTCTAGGCAGATGCTACGTCTTGGCTGTTGCTTAGACAGATACCCAAAGAAAATATTTACCTCTACCCCAGCTTGGGGAAGGGGGATGCAATGTGTCTTTATTCACTGCAAACCCTCTGCCATCTTCTGGGAAGGAGAGAACCAGAAACATTTCAGTTCTCCTCCTGTTCCTGCGCCCGGCCTCCCTCTGTGTAAAACAATCTGTCACTTTGTCAGTCATGGCTCTCTCTTGAGGATGGACAGACGCTGGTTGTGAGGAAGCCAGCAGGCGGCCAGGGTGTTTGGTGACATCTAACTGGCTTCTGGGACCAACCCTATAGGTCTCCCCTGAGCGAGTCAACAGTGCAATGAACAAATATCCTCAGGCAATTTCACTCACAATTGCCAGTTACTGACAAAATTAAACTGCACCTGCGATCTTAATTGGTACAAGTGGGAGTCACTTAATGTGTATATAATGATGTGCTCCTAAGGGTTGGGTTCCCTGGGACTCCAATGACTGTGCATAGCAGGTGCATGGGGCGGGGGCTCCCAGGAACAGTCCTGGAAAAGGAAGGGACGTGGGGGTTGGGCGTGAGAAGGGATGGCACTGGGACTCCTTGTCTGTCCTCCTGGGACCTCAGGGGCTGTGCTGCTCCAGTATAACGGTTTCCACTGCAGGAAAAAGGGCGGGGACTTGTAGCCTCTTATGGGCCAATCATGGAGTCCAGGTGGCTTCTGTGGAGCAAGTGTGAGCTGGATGTGTCAGTCCCCAGTGTGTGATGACCTGAGTAACAGGCTGTAGGGTCCTCTTAGGAAGGACTGGAGCTGTCATCACCACATCCTCTTGCCCTGGAGTCCTTCTTCGTGTGGACCCAGCCACTCTTCCAGCCAGTGGGAGCCACCCCTAAGATTCCAGGTTCACTAACTGAGACCTACAGCTCTAAGACACAAAGCTCTGGGTTTTCCTGGGTAATATGCCTCAAAGAATGGATACACAATACTATTTTCAAAGACCTTACAGATTTTTTTTTGCATAGCAACCTCAACATAGAAAATGAAACTGGTAATCTTACTCTCCATGCTAAAATTCTTTTCTTATGTTCTAAGCCAAGGAAAAGCAGTCTATATATATTCCTGCACATGCCTACTAAATTGTATGTGTGTGTGTAAAAGTCCTCTGAGGAATCTGCTCAGTATGGAAGGTTCACCTCCCCTCCAGGAAGGCTTCTGACAGCTCAGTTGTAAGTCTGAAAAGTCAGTTTCTAAACCAGGAACTCCCCAGGGCAGGGCAGAGGCAGTGGAACATTTTCCTCCTGAAAAGGGCCGTTTCAAGTCCTAGGAAAGAATTTTCTTCTTCCTTTCCTCTCATTCATCAGATATCACAAAAGGAAAATATGCCCCTAAACGTTGACTCTACAAGGCTGAGGACATTTTTGGAGGAAAAAAATTACCCTTTTTAAAAAAATCAACATAAATTCCAGTCTGTTTTTTTTTGAGCCAAGGTCTCACTCTGTCACCCTTAGGTGAGTACCATGGAGTCCCAGCTCACAGCAACCTCAAACTCTTAGGCTCAGGTGGTCCTCTAGCCTCCACCTCCCAAGTAGCTGGGACTACAGGTGCCAGCCATAATGCCCAGCTAGTTCTTCTATTATTTTAGTAGAGACAAGTCCCCGTTTTGCTCAGGCTGCTCTCGAACTCTTGAGCTCAAGAGTTCCACCTGCCTCCGCCTCTCAGAGTGTTGGGATTATAGGCATGAGCCCCCACGCCTAGCCCATCCTGCATTTGTATTTGGTAACTCTGATAACTCTACTGTATAACACTACTCCTTATTATGATTATATTAAAAAGTTGCTGGTTGGGCGGGTGCAGTGGCTCATGCCTGTAATCCCAGCACTCTGGGAGGCCAAAGCGGGTGGATTGCCTGAGCTCATGGGTTCGAGACTGGCCTGAGCCAGAGCAAGACTCCCATCCTCTAAAAAAAATAGCAGAGCATTGTGGCGGGCGCTTGTAGTCCCAGTTACTCAGCAGGCTGAGACAAGAGAATCACTTCAGCCTAAGAGTTTGAGGTTGCTGTGAGCTGTGATGCTATGGCACTTTACTGAGGGCAACATAGTGACACTCTGTCTCAAAAAAAAAAAAGTTGCAGGACATGAGCCAGCAGACCAGTACATAGAGGAAATGCATCAGCCCAATATCAAAAGTCTGGTGAGTGAATATACGTGTATATATTTTAGGTCAAAATAAGTTAAGACAGTATAATTAATGAACATACATGTATATATTTTAGGTCAAAATAAGTTAAGACAGTATAATTTTTTTATGGTTCCCTACTGTGTTTTTTTTTCACTCAACTAACCAGATTGCAAGTCTTTTTTTGCATAAGAGAAAAGACCTTTTGAGTTTTCTTTGCTTTAGAAGTGACCTAAGCATGAATTATGTGGACATGATGAGGTGTTTTCACTCACTGCTCGGTGACTTGGAGCTGACATCTCTTGTTAGTACTCCGCTGAGAAAGTTCTTTTCAAAGTGTCAAACTTCCTAAAGGCAAAAAATTGAGAACTTTCCCAGTCTTTTGCCTTTCTTTTGCCCTCCACCAGGGAATGGGTATGCTAGACAGATGAGGTGCCTCCCAGCTGTGGAGTCACTAGCTGCAAGAGTCTGATTAAGACAAGAACAAGGCTGCTTAGCTGATGAACACAGAGAGGAGACACCAAAGACACCAAAGCATGGGTCTCATGAGTGCTGCAGGAATCACCCCCCATGCCCCATCACCTCCCTCCCATCATTCCTCCTGTGCAAATCAAAGACCACTGAAATCTCTAAGAAACAAACATGTTCTTTAAAAAATGAATTTGTTCATTGTATTAATTGGGATTCGTTGAGGGTACAAAGAATTAGGTTACACCAATTGCCTTTGTTAGTAAAGTCCCTCTTATAATTGTGTGTCACCCCCAAGAGGTGTGCGATACACCCTGTCCCTCCATTCCCTCCCTTCTCCCCTCCTTCATTCCCCTACCCCCCACCTTGTATTAGCTCATCTACTGCCTTCTTATTAGAATTGAGTACATGGGATTCTTGCTTCTTCATTCTTGTGATGTTTTACTTAAAAAAAAAAAATCTGGTTTTAAATATGAATATAAAAATGTTCCCTCACTTAATTTTAAAATATTTAGTGTAGCTTTACAGAGACAATAATCTAATATCTGAGAGGAGAAAAGAAGTGTCGATATACTTATAAAAGATAGACAGCCACTCAACTGAAATGCAGTGCTTCTCACGCCGAATGACATGGTTGTGGCTTATTTTTGTTTTCCACTTTTCACGCCTTCACATTTTCTACAATAGACATGTAAATATTAATTTTATAATCATCAAAATGGACTTTGTTATCAAAACCCACTCTGGTCCTCAAACATGCGCCATTACACAAACACAACCGTGTTGTCCCCAAGGGCCAGTGCTGCCCCTCCTCTGGGCACGGGCCCTTTCTATTATCCTCACTTCCAACTGACAACTGGCATCCTCCAAGAAAAGCAATGGAAGAGCCAGCAAGCTGCTGCCTCCAGGGAGGAGTTCAAGATCTTGTGCTGGAAGCTGTAGGGCTGGGTGCGGTGGCTCGCACCTGTCATCCCAGCACTCTGAGATGTGGGCGGATCACCTGAGCTCAGGAGTTGGAGACCAGCCTGAGCACGAGTGAGACCCTAAAATAGAAAAACTAGCCAGGCGTGGTGTCGGGCACCTGTGGGAGGCTGAGGCAAGAGGATGGCTTGAGCCCCAGAGTTTGAGGTTGCTGTGAGCTATGATGCCAGGGCACAGAGTGACACTCTGTCTCAAAGAAAAAAAAAAAAAGAAAGAAAGAAACACATTTGTAACCCTCAAGCTGCAGCCTGAGGATGCGATCAAAAAGCAGTCAGGTGGTGGAAGGTAAAGCCCACCCACAGCAACTCCCCCATGGTGTGACAAAGACTCTGGGACACATGCTTCTCAATGTCTAAGTAAAGAATAAAATAAGTTTGAACCTAATGGGCATAATATAGGGGTACGTGGCACACCTCCTGGGTGAGGGGCTCAACTACAGCTTGGACTCTACCTAACAAATGCAAACACTGTAACCTGTTTTTAACCTTATATCAAATCGAAATTTAAAAAAATAAGTATTTGAAAATAGACTCCACATGGGAGAAATTTGGGTGCCCATTAATAGTCTATCAACAAGAGGGGAGGAGACTTAAAATCAACTAATGGATATGGTTTTAAAGGAAAAGAAAGGGCAGAAGGGTGTCATCAAGATTATGGAACAGTAGCTCCCAAGCCCTTGTTCCCCATAAAGACACTGACCCACCCATGTTGAAGTGGGTGAGAAAGTGGGCTACACTCTGTCTGCCCTGACCCCTTCCCCTCCCAACACAAGTGTGCTGTAATTGAAAGAAAATCTCCTCGTCTGAGCTTCACCCTGGGGAAAGAAAGAAGAGTAAAGCATGTGTCCAGTGTTCTGGATCTTCAGGGGGCTGCCAGATGATTGTGGCTGTCTCTCCTGAGTTGGGTGCTGACAGAGCTGCTTCAGACTTGGGATGTCAGGTTGAAAAGAGGATGGCACTGTGGCTCGTTTCACAGGGAGAATGGAGCACTGCAGACCCTCCAGGGGACCAGGAGATTACAGTCCTGAGACAAAACAGGGCAAACCCCTTTAACTGGGGAATTACATGCACAAGCCGACAGAATACATATCCCCAGAAAAGGTTTCTGAGGTCCCCAGAATCCCTAGCCAGGCTCATTTGAAAAAATAGCTGCTTCTCTACTGTATAGACTGACTTTGTATATAACAGGCAGAGAAGCAGCTATTTTTTTCAAATGCCCACATTTCAACAAAAGATCACAAAGCATGCAAAGAATAAGGTGGCCTAATCTAGTGAAAAAAATAAATCTCCAGAAACTGGCCCTGAAGAAGTGGAGATACATGAATGACTTGACAAAGAATGCAAAACAATCATTTCAAATATATTCAATGAGATAAAAGAGAACACAGATGTACAACTTAATAAAATCAGGAAAACAATGTTTGAAAAAAATGAGAATGTCAACTAAGAGATAGAAACTATTAAAAAAGGAAATGTAGACAGAAATTACAGAACTGAAGAATCTAATAATTGAATTGAAAAGTGTACTAGAAGGGTTCAATAGAAGAGCTGATCAAATAGAAAAAAGAATCAGCAAACTTGAAGATAGGTTTTTTGACATTATCAAATTAAAGGAGCAAAAAGAAAATTAAAAAAAGAAAGAGAAGTGAATACAGACTTATCAAATATCATGAAGAAAAAGGAAAGCTTCATGACACTGTACTTGGTAATGATTTCTTGAATATGATACCAAGAGCACAGAAAATCAAAGAAAAAATACACAAATGGGACTGTTGTGGACCCTGAAGGAAACAGTTAACAAAGTGACAAGGATGATAAAGGGGTAATATCTGGAATATATAAAGGACAACTCTACAACAATAAAACAAATAAACATATTAAAAATAGACAAAGTACTTGAATAGACATTTTCCAGAGAAGACATACAAATGGCCAAAAAGCATATGAAAAGGTGTCCACATCGCTAATCATTAGAGAAAGGCTAATCAAACCATAATAATGAGCTATCTGTCACTTTATGTGAGTTATAGGGGCCACCATCAAAATAACAGAAAGTAGTGAACATTAATGAGAGTGGAGACACTGAGACTCTCATGCACAGTTGCAGGGAATGTAAATGGTGGAACTGCTATAGAAAACAGTATGGAGGCTCTTCAAATAATTATAAATAGAACTGTCGGGGAGAGGGTGCGGTGGCTCACACTTGTAATCCTAGCACTCTGGGAGGCCAAGGTGGGTGGATTGCTTGAGCTCATGAGTTAGAGACGAGCCTGAGTAAAGTGAGATCCCCATCTCTACTAAAAGCAGAAAAATTGAGGCAGGAGGATCGCTTGAGCCTAGAAGTTGGAGGTGGTTGTGAGCTATGACACCACGGTACTCTACCCAAGGTAACAGCTTGAGACTCTGCCTAAAAAAAAAAAATTTTCAGGGTGGCGCCTGTGGCTCATTGAGTAGGGCGCCAGCTCCATATTCCGAAGGTGGCGGATTCAAACCCGGCCCCGCCGAACTGCAAAACAGAAAAATAGCCAGGCGTTGTGGCGGGCACTTGTAGTCCCAGCTACTCGGTAGGCTGAGGCAAGAGAATCGCCTAAGCCCAGGAGCTGGAGGTTGCTGTGAGCTGTGTGATGCCGCGGCACTCTACCAAGGGCAATAAAGTGAGACTCTGTCTCTACAAAAAAAAAAAAACTTTCATATGATCCAGCAATCCCACTTTCAAAAGGATTGAAAGTAAAATCTCCAAGAGATACTTGCACACTCATGTTAATTACATTATTCATCTTAGCTAAGAGACAAGAACAACCCAAGTGTCCTTCTGTGTATGAAAAGGTAAAGAAAATGTGGCATACCCATATGATGCAATATTATCCAGCCTTAAAAAAGAAGGAAGTCCTGTCACAGAAGAATCTTGAAGACATCATGCTAATTGAAATTAGCTAGTCACAAAAAGACAGATATTGTATGACTCCACTTATATGAGGTACGGAAATTAGTCTCACTCACAGAAAGACAAAGTAGCATAGTGGTTTCTGGGAACTGCGGGCGGCATGGAGAAGTGGGGAGTTGTTCAGTGGGTGTGGTTTCAGTTCTGTGAGATGAAAAGGTTCTAGAAACTTGTCAACAATATGCCTGTAATTAACATGACTGAGCTGTACACTTACAAATGGTTACCATGGTAAATTTTATGTGTTTTTTTAAATCATCTTTTTTTTTTTTTTTAAAGAAAAGGCTTATGTTTTTCTCTGCTGTGGTCAACCATTTTTTCACCTCAGCATTTTGAACTGTAGATTTCCTAAAACTGGAGACTGTCTCTACTCTGTAGAGACAGACACTCGCCAGCATCTCGATGAGCTTCAGAGGAGGGCAGCTGCTGGGAGGCGCAAGGATGTGAAGAGTGACAGCCTTCCTAGCCTTTGTTTCCCTCAGCTCTCTGGTGACCTTAATAATGTTCACCAAAGGGGCTCAGCGCCTGTGGCTCAAGCGACTAAGGCGCTAGCCACGTACACCAGAGTGGCGGGTTCGAATCCAGCCTGGGCCTGCCAAACAACAATGACGGCTGCAACCAAAAAACAGCCAGGCGTTGTGGCGGGTGCCTGTAGTCCCTGCTACTTGGGAGGCAGACACAAGAGACTCGCTTGAGCCCAGGAGTTGGAGGTTGCTGTGAGCTGTGATGCTACGGCACTCTATCCAGGATGAAAGCTTGAGGCTCTGTCTCAAAAAAGAAAAAAAGAAAGAAAGAAAGAAAAAATACTGTTCAGCAGTGAGGTATGTAGCACTTTTTCTAAGATGAGTTCTCAAACTTCGTTGTCCGACCTCGTACATGTGGTAGGATTTAACACCCACAGAGACAACCCAGGATACTCTCTCCTTCTCAAGATCCTTAACTTAATCGTATATCGGTAGAAAGGCTTCTTCCAAATAAGGAAACATTTACAGTTCCCAGGGACTGAGACCTGATCTCTCTGGCGACCATTGTTCAGCAAACTCTGGCATGTCAGGCAGACCCCGAGTTGGAGAGACGAGACTGGCCAGTCCCCCAGTACCCTGTGTCGTGTCATGCAGGACAGCATCCAACAACAGGTGTGAGGACAGTCTCTGTGGCCTGCGCTGATGTCTCCCTAAGGCCCCATGGACACGAGGACTATGGGAAGAGCTCAGAGAATAAGGATTCTGGGTGTGTTTGAAATGATTCATGCTTGAGAGAACAAACCCCCAGGCAGACCTGGGTATCGTATGATCCCTGGCAGTACCATCTGTCCTAGTGGGTCTTAGTGATGTCCAATATCATAAAGTTCTCCGTATAATAACATAGATACTCCGGCCAGGCTTCGTGAAGGGCGCCTGTACTCTCAGCTACTCGGGAGGCTGAGACAAGAGAATCACCTGAGCTAAGATTTTGAGGTTGCGGTGAGCTAGAAAATCATGGCACTCTACCCAAGGCACAAAATAAGACTTATAAAAAAATAGATAGGTCTCCAAAATGTAATGCCAAGTGCTTAAAAAGTGAGATGCAGCTAGCCCACTGTCTATATATGGTATGACATGTGTATAGATGGGAAAATAGGAATACGTGCCTGTATTTGCTCTTATATACATAAAATCCTTCTTGATGGATGTAGAAGGCATTAGTAACAATAATTACTTTGGGGGGAATGAGAAATGTGGAAACTTGACAGGTGGAAACCAAATATTTGGGACATTTTTAAACCTGTGAATGTATTCAAAAAATGAAATACATCAAAAGTTTTCAAAAGGTGGGGGTGCTCTTGTGTTCTAAATTATATGTGGTAAAGAACCTTCTTTTTCTTTTCCTAATACAGTGCAGAGGAATGCTTTTGTAAAATGCAATAATCCAAAACTACAATTAAAAGAAATACAAAAAATTAACCCAAACCTTTTCTTTTTTTTTTTTTTTTTTATACAGAGTCTCACTATGTCGTATAGTGCTGTGGCATCACAGCTCACAGTAACCTCAAACTCTTGGACTCAAGCAATTCTCTTGCCTCAGCCTCCCAAGTAGCTGGGACTACAGGTGCCCACCACAACACCCGGCTATTTTTTTTGTTGTCATTATTATTGTTGTTTGGCAGGCCCGAGCTGGGTTCGAATCTGCCGGCTCCGGTGTATTTGGCTGGCACCTTAGCCCCTGAGCCACAGGTGCCAAGCCCCAGACCTTTTTTTATTGCCAAACTAAACATAAACATAAAATTGCATGTTACATAATTAAACATAATGTAATTTAATCAGAACAAACTGAACATGGGAAGAAAAACAGGTTTTAAAAAACTGTTATTTTTCTGAGTATATATATGTGATTCATGTAGAAGATTATTATGCTCTGCAATTGTAGCTAAATAAAAAGTTATTAATGAAATGGTAGCTCCCCATATTAAACATCTAAATGCAGGCTTTGAATGTATACTGTGTATCTGTGGTGGTTCATGCCCGTAATCCGAGCACTCTGGGAGGCTATGGCAGGAGGATCACTTGAGTTCAGGAGTTTGAGACCAGCCTGAGCAAAAGCAAGACGCTATCTTTACTAAAAATAGAAAAATTAGCCAAGCATTGTGACAGGCATCTGTAGTCTCAGGTGCTTGGGAGGCTGAGGCAAGAGGATCGCTTGAGTTCAGGGGTTTTGAGGTCACTGTGAGCTATGATGCCCTGGCACTCTACCCTTACAGTGAGACTCTATCTCAAAATAAATAAATAAATAAAGCTTTCATATGTGCTTGCTAATTTATTAAACTAGGTTGAATCTATGACAATGCTACTTGCAGAAGACAGAGAAATATCCAAATAGTTTCCATGCTTTGTTAGAACAACACTCATGGTAAAGAAACCAGTCTTACCAAGGTATGTCATTGCAGTGGGTTCAGCTTTAGCTTTTGTCCAAAATGAAGCAAGTCAAGCTATTACCTCTTTTTTGTTGTTTGTTTTTTTTTGAGACAGAATCTCACTTCGTCACCCTTGGTAGAATGCCACAGTGTCATAGCTCACAGCAACCTACAACTCTTGGGCTCAAGTGATTCTCTTGCCTCACCCTTCCAAGGTGCTGGGATTACAGGTGCCCGCCACAACTCCCTGCTATTTTCTTTTTTTTTTTTTTTTGAGACAGAGTTTTAAGCTGTCATCCACGGTAGAGTGCCATGGCATCACAGCTCACAGCAACCTCAAACTCTTGGGCTTAAGTGATTCTCTTGCCTCAGCCTCCCAAGTAGCTGAGACTACAGGTACTTGGCTATTTTTTTATTGCATTTGTCATTGTTGCTTAGCAGGCCCGGGCCGGGTTCAAACCTGCAACCCTAGGTATATGTGTCCGGCACCTTGCCGA
>CAUYRH010075796.1:0-16244 GCA_963574655.1 Perodicticus potto | reverse complement strand
AATGAAGACGACCCTGATTGGAGGGTGCAATACTGTGAGTGGTTCCAAAACATGGTACAAGTGGATGAGGAGTTTGTGGGGAAAATGGTTTGGTCTGATAAAGCACAGTTTAAATGAAACGGAACAGTCCACTGACATAATTGTGTGTATTGGGCTCCAGAAGTTCCACGTGTGGAAAAAGACGTCCATTTGTTGGGCCTCGATGTCTGGTGTGGACTGTCATTGAGGGGACTCATAGGACCATTCTTTTTTGACGGTCCTGTTACTGGTCCAGTGTACCTAGACCTGCTGCGCACATCCATTTTACCGCAATTCGGACACTTTTGAGAATGATACTTTTTACTTCCAACAAGATGGTGCCCCACTGCACTTCCACCCTGAAGTAAGAGCTCACCTTGATGAGATCTTGCCAGGACAATGGGTAGGACGCAGAGGCGTGGTTGAGTTTTCCCCACGGTCTCCTGACTTAACACCCCTTGACTTCTACCTCTGGGGTACCTTACAGATTACGGTGTACCATAGTAAACCGGCTACACTGGTGGAACTTTGGGAAGAAATTGAAAGGGCATGTGCAGCAATACAAGCAGACTTTGGTCAGCGTTGTTCAGGCAGTAGTTCTCCGAAATCAGAAGTGTCTGCACGTCGGTGGTAACCACTTTGAGCACCTCTTGTAATTGCAGAAGTCAAATGTGACTTGTATTTATTATCTTTTGTGATGAGTATATATTCAGTATTACAATTTTAGTTTTTGCTCTTCTTAAACTGTGTATATGCTTTTTTGGCACCTTCTGTATTTTTACTAACTTCGTAGCAACCGTGTGTCTGTGCACTGATATAGACTTAAAGCAGTGAGACAGTGCTGGTGGTGACAGGGCAGTGTAATAGATGCTTCCTGTTCATCTTTTCAGTTCTCACACATTTGGTATATTCTACTCTCCCATTTTATAGATGAAGAAATGGGTTAGGTAGTACTTCAAGCTCTATTGTGTATTAGTAGCTCTGAACAAGAAGCCATGGGTGTAACTTTTAGGCAAGGTGACTAAAAGTCACCTATCTGTTGAGATTTGGTGTTGTTGTATAACAGGCCAGTTAGAGGAAAGGCCCACAGTAGAGCTGGTAAGAATATCTCTTTTTTTTGAGACAGTTTTACTTTTTTGCCCCTCAGTAGAGTGCTGTGATGTCACAGCTCATAGCAACCTCAAACTCTTAGGCTCAAGCAATCCTCTTGCCCCAGCCTCTGAGTAGCTGGGACTAAAGGTGCCTGCCATACAGCTTCTGGCTGTTTTTAGAGATGTGCCCTTGCTCAGGCTGGTCTTGAACTCCTAGAGGGATCCACCTGCCTCAGCTTCCCAGAGTGCTAGGGTTACAGGCATGAGCCCCTCCATAAACTCTTAATAGTATTTAGTAACATTGAACCTAGAGAAGGTTCTCAAAATTTGGCACAAGCACCTGTCAATGTATAAGGTTTTCTTGGCATTTGTATCATAATGAGGTATAAATGGCAACTTAATGAAAGTATTGGCGGTAAGGGGAAAGTTTTCATGTGGGAAGAAGCGTTAACAGTCTAGCAAGATGCATGCAGCCCGTACATGCTAGAAAAAGTTCATTCTTATTAACTAATCTGCATGTCTAGCAATTGAGATCTTTATATTTAAAAGCATGTATGTCAGGTAAAAGTAACTCATTTTCCAGAATCTTTAAATAAAGATATTTAATATTAAAAAAAAAAAGCATCTTCCTTTATTTCAGTAACTACTACTTTGGGTGGCTCATCATTCTCTTCTTCATCTCCACCTTTGCACTCGCTGCAGCCACCTTCTGCCTGGCTCTCCAGTGTCTTAGTGGGAAGTGGTGAAAAACTAGTTTACTCTGGGTAGTATCTTTGCCAAATAAAGGGGCAAATGAAAATACAGCCAGGGGGCCAGAGCTTAATGAGCCCAAAACAGAGCTATCCATTTTCTTGCCAAAATTAAATGAGGCACTTGTTGCTCCTAGAGACTGGTCCGTTTTCATCTCAGAAACAGCCTCAGTCTTCTCAGGTGCCATGGAACAAAAACGCTGACTCTGGAGTTTTGTTGAGCCGACCACCTTCCTATCAGCTTCGCTCTCTGAGCATTACTCCTGGCTGCTCCCGTGCTGCTGCGTACTCGCGAAGTATTTCTCACAGGCTTTAAAGATGGGTGCCAGGTCGCAGAGCGGGTTCGCGTTCACACGCTTCGCGATCCAGTCCCCGACCGAGCAGTTCCAGGCAGCCAGCTGGTTGGTATAGGCATTCCTGACATAGGCTTTACTAGAGGCCAGGCCAGAAGAGGAGGGTTGCGGACTATGGCCATTAGTTCTGGGATTTGAAATATTTGTATCAACCATCATGGTGGGCCATTTGCAGTCAGCCTCCAAGGCTGCCTTGGTCTCTGTTGCTGCCTTTGCACTGGGGAGCAGAGGGGTGCTAGCCATGCTGTTTCCATTTGACAGTCCTTCCAGAGGCTTCTCTCCAGTGCTACTACCAAATCCAGAAAACCCTCCTCCTCCAGAAAGTACAACCAAACCTTTAAAGGCTCCTCCACTATCAGATTCGAATCCAACATTTCTCCACTTTGCTTTCTTTATGGCTCTATTCTTCATGACTTCCTTGCTGGCCACGGAGAATGTTCCCACCTCTTCAGCTTCAGCTTCTTGATCCCAGGTCCTGTCTGTCAATTCCTTCTCAGCAGTTCTTTTGGCCATTTTTTTGCACCCCCTCCGCTGGCTGCTGCAGCACTTGCTGGGTCGCGGTGGCGGTGCCAGGGTTTGCGGCGGCTGCTGGTCGCCCGGCGGATCTGAGAGCTGGGAGGACCCGTGCTCCGCAAACCCGGAGTCTCAAACACCAGGGCCCTCGGGGTCTTGTCTGTTTGTGCCCGGCGGTGAGGTGGACGGTCGTGTGCTCAGTCCAAGACTTACTGGGCAACAGCGCCGAGCCCCCCTCCGTATCTGGGGCCGGCGCCCTACTCCTTGAGCCACAGGAGCCGCCCATTTAACTCTTGATAATAGCGTTGGGTCTTCAGGATTAATTAAACATAAGAGGGAACTTCAAACGTTTGTGGAAAATTGGAATTTAAACATAAAAATAAAAAATATAAAATTTATTTCCCAACATAAGCCAAGACACTTTTGTAAACAGTGATGCCAGCCAGTTAGCCCCTCTCTGTATAACTGAAGTTCCTGGGATTCTAGCCATATCAATGTAGTCTTCTTTTACATTAAGAACTGAAGGAAATAGGTGCCCTTTAAATATTTTTTTTAAGATTAGGAATAAAAACGTCAGCGGGACCCCAATCAGGAATGTCAGGTGAATGATTTCCATCAAAACTCTGCAAACTTGGTCCTGTTTGATGAGAAGAATGAGCAGGAGCATTGTCGCAGTGGGGAAGTACTTGGCAGTGAAAGCTCTGCTCTTGTCTGCAGCTGATCTGGGTCCAACTGTTGTGACATCCATCTAGTGCAGTGGTTCCCAACCTTCCTAAAGCCATGGTCCTTAGTACAGTTCCTGTGTGTCGCAACCCACAGGTTGAGAACCGCAGATCCAGTGGAGAGTTGCTCAACTTTAATTTTTCAGTTGTAATTGTGCATACCGAACCCGTGTGAGATGTCTGTGCTGTTGATTGTTATTTTTGCTGTCAATGGTCAGACCTCTTCATTTAGGGCATGAACAAGATTAATTTTTTCCTTGCAAATTGATGTGGGTGGTCTGCCACCACAGGTTTCCTTTTCATCATCATCTCATTCCTTCTTAAAACTATTTATCATTCATGTGTAAACTGTTTATTTGGGGGGGCATTGTCCCCATAAGCTTTTCATACAGTATTAATGATTTTACCATCATTGCACCCAAGCTTCACAATACATTTAATGTTCGTTTTTTGCTTCAATTGTAGCAGAATTCATGTTGCTGTGATAGATGTTCTTTTCAAATTGTTGTCTTACCCATCGAAATGTCTCAAATTGTTTAATAGGTCCTGTTCAGACTTGTTATAACAAGTTAGTATGAGATTGTTTTGGGGCAGGGAAATTTTGAAAACCATACATAGTTTTTCAATAATACGCAGTTTCCATAAACCTTTTGAATACTTTGTCATATACGACTCGCCTAATAGATGACAATTGTGAGTCATTGTGATGCTCATTAAAAACAAAATGAAATCTCTAATCAAACAGGCTATCACAAATCATCTTAAACTTTAAAAATACACATTATTGGCAGCCTCCATAACTCATTGTTGAAATGTGCCTAAGGTTCCATGTATTTTGAAATTTCCAGAAAAGCTTTTTTGATTTCCTGGCCTTGAACTCTGTCTTTCTCTCTAATTGTGCCTCCATCTCCGGGGCACTGGCCTCACCTATATTCCCTTGAGATAGTTATCATGGTTGATTATTGTCAAAATAAGTCCTTTTCTATATTGGAAGTTTCACCCAAAAAGAAGTCAGTTTCATATACAACCAGAATTAAAGTATTACTAAAAACAGTTGTACTTATTTTTATTTTTAAATGCATTTGGGTCATGATAGTAGATTAGACACTTAGAGCAGCCTCTCATCAGAGTAAAATATAGGTTTGTTGTGTTACTTTGACCACTTACATGTCTAAGAAAAAATTTTTAAAGCTCACAGCTTCCAATAAAAATAGATTCCAAGGATAAGTCTTTCCTTATAAATTTCACCTATAGTACTATGCAGAAGGTTAGCAGGAGCTTGAGTCTCCTTCCAAATTGCTTCTGAGAGCAGAAGATCTCCAAGGAGAATTTAGAGTGCAAAAATATTCACTATACTTTGAGCAGCTCAAATCCTATGAATATAGCATACATATTTACAAGTACTCCAAGTAAGCTACTTTACAGAAGGTAATAACACCATTTACCCAGGTCTACCCAACTCACGAGACAGACACTTAAGAATTCAAATCTGCAGTGCTCCTAGTTAGAATATCTATCCTACTCAAAATTATTTAGGTTTCTAATTTCTCTATTTTTGTAGTTATCACAAGGTTAAATCTCAGAGGGCTAAATACAGTGTATACTATGTACTTTTCACTGATTAATGCACCTGATACATATTTACTCATCCTAATCCTTCTAGTGGAGGGGAAGCTTAAACTATAATTATGGCATAGGATAAAGTGAGTTCTGAACCCAGAACATGAAGTTTTAACATTTCTTAATAAAATAATGAAGAAGTAGAAGGAGAAAGAAGAAGACGTAAGGGGGAGAAAAAAGAAGGGAAAACTCAGTGGAACTAATAGTTATTATTAATACTTAAAAAAATAAATGCCCATTATTTTATGCTACTGAGCCTTCTAAGGCTCTTTGTTACAGCAAGAGCAGATCAGCTGACTAACACAGACAGTAGTTCTGGCCCTTTTCTAAGATTCTTTTAGACCTCCTTTCAAGTCTCAATGTTTTAAGCCTTATTTTTTTTTGAGACGGAGTGTCACTTTGTCGTCCTCAGTAGAGTGCTGTGGCATCACAGCTCACAGCAACCTCCAAATCTTGGGCTTAAGTGATTGTCTTGCCTCAGCCTCCTGAGTAGCTGGGACTACAGGTGCCTGCCACAATGCCTGGCTATTTTTGGTTGCAGTTCTCATTGCTGTTTTAGCTGGCTGGGGCCGGCTTCAAACCTGCCACTGCATTATATGGAGCCGGTGCCCTACCCACTGGGCCACAGGCATCGCCCTGTTTTAAGCCTTCTGATCCTCATTCACCTACTCAAACACATACACACATTAAACTTAGAATTTTTGTTTCATGATCTTTGGCCAAGTTTTTCACCATGCTTGGACTTTTTTTTTTCCCAAAGGATTGTCATAGGTCATTCTAATCTTCCTGGTTTTCAACTGAACTATTATCTATGCTAGAAGGCATTCTTTAATCATAGTGCATAATTAATTATAGACCCCTCTTTCCTATTAAGTCTTTAATATCTACATTGCTGATATTATTCATACTGTTTATCACAAGTCATAATTATCTGCTCATTTTCCTGTTCTTTGTCTTTATAACCATTTCCTTGAGGGTAGGTAGCATGTTAATATTTTTCTCCCATGTAAGTCCAGTGAACCCCAGAGTGCCTGTTAATGAATAACTAGATGAATGAATGGATTCTGAGTAGCAGCTATGTTTCATTTACCATACTCAGATCCACAGAGTAAACCGTGTAAGTACCACATTTAACTTGGTGATAACTTTGGATAGAAACAATTTTTTTCTATTTTGAACTCTCTAGTATTTGATTTTTTGGAAATAAGACATATGCAATAAGCTGTCTGATATACTGGTAACTCCAACTCAGAGTTATAAAGACTGGTCGGATGGCTTTTTCCCCAACACACTATGTCTGGAACCTATCATCTCAGTGTTTTCTGGTTCACTGATGAAGAAAACAAAAATTTAATAGTAGGAATATATTCATATTCATAAAATTCTGGTTACAACTGCTTCATTTAAACCCCATTTTTGTTTTTTCCCAGCTTGACAGAGCTTCACTCTGTGGTTTCCTGATGCAACTGGATAGCATACATCATCTTATGATTCATTTCTTCCAAACCATTTGGCTTTAACGGTACATTCAAAAGGTGCAGAAAAAAGCTGTTACTTTTTTCTTCCCATTTTTATTCCATTTTCCTTTCAGTTAATATGTAGCTATTTTCCAAATTACTTGATAGATATGAGGATAAATTCTTACCAAGCATAAGACACATAAATATATATAACATCTACAACTATTTTATAGCATGGCAAAGAATGCTATTTAAAGATCAGTCCATTTCTGTGCATTTATCAACAGCCCACATTTACCCAAAGAACTTAGTATGCTTTTTATTTTGACATTTCTTTGTTTAGGAGTTATTTTACTCTTTGAATCAACTCCTATAAAGAAGAAACATTAATAAGCTCAAAGATTTACATTATAAGATAACAAAACTACACAATAACACCATGCATTTGTTATTCTGTAATTTACATTCAAAATTAGAGAGATAATTTGAAAATGCCTTATAATAAATCTTGAGCTAAAAGAAACGTTTGTCAAATTTTTCTCTCACTTTCCTTTCTATGGTATACAGATGTTGAGTTTTCAATTTGTGTCGCATTTTCATACTTCTTTCTTTAATACTGCTTTCTTTCTTTGATTTCTTTCCAAAACAAAATTACAACAAAAGGCAAGCAAATTAAAATTCAGTGCTATGAAATGGATTTCACAGAGACATGCGTTATTTTCTCTCTCTTTGTTTTACCGATCCCAAATTCTTCTCAATTAATAGATTTTCAAATAAGCTTAGTCTTTCTTGAAATGACCTGTTACTTCCTAAGATTAAATACCACCATTCCTGTGAGTATCTGGCATTCTTTTCAGTCTTGCAAATTCATCAGATCCCACACTGAACTAAGAATCATTCTCCCAAACAATTTTTTATCTCAATTTTATATTTATGTTTAAGATATGTTAGTATATCAGGAGCCAGAATTTAAATTCTTATAGTCACTAAAACTTTACATCTACTCACTCACTGAGTTCCTTGTGGTCCTCTCACTACACTTGGTGCTGTTACTCCAGTGCATCAATGTGAACTCATTCAGCAACTCATTCTGTCTCCAACCCCTAGAATCTATTCTATATCTACCACATGTTTCAGTTTTATAATGACAAACTTTGCTTACATCATTTGCTGTTCAAAACTCATAAGAGTTCTCTATTTTGTATAAAGTCATGTGCAGATTCAGTCTGGCATTTGAACATTTCATTCCCAGACCTTTAACCTACTTTTTCTTTTCTTTTCTTTCTTTTACTTTTACTTTTTCTTTTTTTTTGCATATTTTCCAATCACTCTGCTTTATGAAGTCATCCCTTCTCCCTTCACCATTCTCTTATGTGCCCTATAGGTTTAAATAATTCCTTCTCTATAGAATATGTTTCTCCTATTTTTTTTCCCCAAAGAGATTTTGTCAATATTTTCAGATTTGCCTCACACTCTTTTTATTTCTATGAAGTCATCATTAATCACCTTTAGTCATGGACTCTCTAAACCATAAAATTTTAACCTATTTTACAGCAGTTGCTAATATAACTAAGATTTCCAACTTTAGTAGAGAGGGGAATATGTTAATAAAGGTGATGGGAAACATGTCTACTTATTGATCTAGTAGACAGAAAAGAAAAGGGAATTGATTTTCTGTTCTCCATACTCCCCCACTGCTTGTGACCAGGCAAGACAGTCATGGACCAGACATTATTGGAAACAACGTGACTGACAATATTTGTGCAGCTAGTGCCATTTTTAGACCATTCTGGAGATCGCTGGGTGCATCAGTGAGCTTTTCTATATAACAAATAATCTTAATCCTTAGAGGCAAAGTACAGCAACTACATTTTTTTGTAGCTCATGACACTGTGGGATGATAATTTGGACTTGGCTCAGCTGAATAGTTCTCCCAATGTTAGCATTTTTCAGTTTACCAAGGAGCTGGCTGGGTTAGGGAGCCCTAGCTGGTGACTTGTTATCTTCATGGTCTCCCATTTTTCCTCAAGTTCAACCAGGTCCTCCTGTGGCAGATGAGTGGAATGACAACAAAGTAAGAAGCAGTGGGCAATGCCTTTTGATGACTAAGCTTAAAACATTGTTGCTTCTATTCATTCTGTTGATCAGAGGGGCTATAAAATCACATTGCAAAGGCGTATGGGCTACTTATCATATGGGGTCCTCAAAGTCAGTTATTTTGCTCTGCATGGTCCTCAAATTCAACTTTTTTTCCAATACCTTACAACAAATCAGAGGTTCACATTCAATTCTCTGACGTGGGCTCACGCTTCTCATAGAGCTTTCCTGGTTCAGTCCTGCCTATCACAATCTGGGCCTATTCCCCCAAATCTTCACCTCCACCGTGTTCATATTAGTAGAATTGTGAAATTATTTTAATTGGCTTGTTACTCCCTAGACCTGTTCAGAGAAATGGGTGTTTAACTAACTTTTTTTTTGGAGGCAGAGTCTCACTTTGTTGCCCTTGGTATAGTGCCATGGCTTCACAACTTACAGTAACCTCAAACTCTTGGGCTTAAGCGATTCTCTTGCCTCAGCCTCCTTAGTAGCTGGGACTATAGGTGTCCACCGCAACGCCCAGCTATTTTTTAGAAACAGGGTCTTACTCTTGCTCAGGCTGATCTGGAACCCATGAGCTCAGGAAATCAGGAAGGCTACCCACCTTGATCTCCCAAGTGTTGGGATTAGAGGTGTGAGTCACTGTTCCTGGCCTTAACAACTGTATTTTTTAAATATAGCCTTTCCCCACACCTTTTGAATATGCTATTAAAGCCAAGTGGTTTGGAAGAAACAATCATAAGATGATGTATCTTGTCCAGTTATATCAAAAACCAACTGCTTTGCCTTTAGAGAGGAAAAATTTTAAAATACTAAAAAACAAAACATTTGATTGAGTCTAAAACTACCTTTACTTCATCTAATCCAACAATTAATAAAATGTGCTTAATCTATTTTTTCAATTTCCCTCCAAGACAATCTTCATAATCTACATTTCCCCCCAAGATATGCAACACTAGAAATCTATACTTAAAAAAAAATTTCACTTCTTGATGGATGTGGGAAACATTAATTAAGTTGTAAGAGTGGATAGGAATCTTTCTTATATTCTGGGAGTGTCACTCTGAGGGCATTAAGATGATAGGGCAGGAAGGAATCAGGATATCTCTCAAATAATTAGGAGTCAAGATGAGGAATAATCATTCTAGGGAGTATATAAAAATGCATAGAAAAAAGGTCTTAGAGAAGGGGATTCTGATGCTGGGTTGGGGACAGATGATTGGATAAAATGAAGACAAGAAAGGTCCTTGTACAAGTATTTTGGTTATACCTAATCATAGAGGGTGACTGAATACTGTACTAATTAATGATCATAATAAAGGAGAAAGAACATGGAAGTACAAGTCTTCCAAATCTTTATCCTGTTCCCAAATTCCATCTTCACATCCAGATCCTCTCTTCCTCAGCATGCATTGAACTTTCCATTCTTTTCTCAGCATAGGATCATTATACTATCCTAACAGAGAAAATGGAAAAGAAAACTCAAAAGGGAGATAATATTAATAAGTGGTATGTAACTCAAAGTTGCTAACATGGATAATCACAAAGTACTGGTGTAATCCCTGAATAAAATAAACAGCATGTGAATATTCATTACAGTGATGATGGTTGTAGTATAGGAGAGTAGAAAGGAACAGGGGTTTTTGGTAGGAGAAATTGTAAAATGTAGGAAGCAAATATTAAGGTTAAGGTGTAAAATTCACAAGACATGACAGGATTCAGAATGGTACTTATTTTTTTTGGTTCATGAAAAGTGAATTTCCTCTAGAAATGAAAGCATCAAAATAAGTGTCACTTTTCAATTTGATAGGTACAGACATTTTTTAACCTTGTCTTCCTCCACTATCTATATATATTTTGTGTAGGGCAGAAAAAAAATCCTCAGCTTTGTGATGTGATCTAATATTCATATGACTTAGTCATTTTGGGTGCTACAACAAGGTATATAGATTGCCTGGCTTACAGATAAAATGGATGTGTCCCTCATAGTTCTGGAGTCAGAGAATCCAAGGTCATAGTCAGGTTCAAGAAAGGACTCTCTTCTGAGTTGCAGAATGCCTTCCTTTTGTATGCTCAAGTGGCAGAAAGAGGGTGAGCAACTTCTCTGAGATCACTTTTATAAGCACTAATCCCATTCATGAGGGCTCCATCATTATGATTTAATTTCCTTACAAAGCCGCACCTCTTAATATCATCAAATTTAGGGTTAATATTTCAACATATGAATTTTGGGGAAGCATAAACATTCAATTTGTTGTAACATGATCAAAATATAATCTAGAGAATCTTAAATCGTGTCATTACCAAGTGACTAAGATTTTACTTGCCCATGCTGTATATCTGGAAAAATAATTTCTTTACCCACCCATCCTTCCTTTCTTCTAATCACATTTGCATGTATTTGACAATTATTGTATTCTAGCATATCTGAAATTCTATGTACATACGTGTTCTTAATGTAACATCTAGAGGAGCAAGTGTTTTCAGTGATGCATCTGAATTGAAATTTTTCTAAAAGAGCTGGCTGTATCCGTGACTTTAATGTCAATACAGCATGATTCTGGGATTTACTATGCTTGTTGGAAAACCAAAGCAATGTCACCTCACATTCTGGATATTTTTCAAGAGAATATAGAAATCTGAAGGGATTTATAATCAATGAGAATTTTATAAACTTTGTTTTTTTTTAGTTTGTTTTTATTTTTGAGAAACAGTCTCACTCTGTTCCCCCAGGCTAGAGTGCTATGGTGTCATAGCTCACAGCAACTTCAAACTTCTGGGCTTGCTTCAACCTCCCAAGTAGCTGGTACAAGGGGGACCCACCACAATGCCTGGATAATTTTTTTTTGTAGTAGAGACCAAATCTTGCTCTTGCTCAGGTTGGTCTCGAACTCCTGAGCTCAAGCAATCCACCCGAGGAGGAATGCTAGGATAAGAGGCATGAGCCACCATGCCCACCCTTAGAACTTTATAAACTGTAGATCAGTAGTTCTCAACCTTCCTAATGCCATGGCCCTTTAATATAGTTACTGTGGGTCGCCACCCACAGGTTGAGAAACGCTGCTTTAGATGGAGTATATTATCCTACAGTAAACATAGAAATTTTGAAGAGATCTTATTTGAAAAGAGAGAAAAAAGGGAGTTTTACCACACAATATTTCCTTTATAAATTCCCGAGGAATTGCATACCTCTTTTGTGAATCATCCCAAATTAGGTTTCGTTTCAGTTTAAGGAGATGAATTAGATATATTAGATATATCTTATAAAGTGTGGAACATCATGCTTAGATGTCTCTCAGTACTTGAAAATGCTGACTTCTTGAAGATGTTCCCTGAACACTTGAAAATAGTCATGGTGGCTAATCCACAGCTAACACATTTGATTTCATATATTGAAACTATGAAATGAATTACTCTGAGAGTTTGTATAAATCAAAAATATACATTTAAAAAGACCTAACATTACTGCCAGGTTTTCTTGCATTGTGCTATTTTAGTACGTCTCTGATATATTGGGGTTGATTTTAAGACATCAAATTGCTATGCTTGTCTGTGAAAAAGGTTTCAATGCACCTTCAGAGATAGAATCAGGATTCTAAAGAGTGCTGGAGCTGATCTATGATTTTACATATATGATTTTACCCTGAATCCAGTTGAAAGAAAACTGAGGTTTTAAATTCAGTTAAGTTGCGTAAGGTATAAGTAAACCTTAGTAAAAAATGCAAAAAATTGGAATCATATATGCTACATTCACTCCATATAGATAATACTTTTAAAAACAAATACTTTATTAATGATGAATTATCTTTGTTAATTATAACCAATTATAACCAATTATAATTCATTGGTTATTCCAAGCAAATAAATAAAGAAAGGGGCTTGTACTTAAAGGTTAATAGATGCCATTGACTTAAGGAATGACCTCTGTACAATTATAATGGATCTAAACTACACACCTCTTTGTGCAAACAGTTTTTGAGCACGTGGACTATGTATTCTTTTAAAATATTAAATGTGACTAGGTAGATGTGAAATTGAATGTTCCTGGGTTGAAATGTACACTAGAAGATGAATTAAAATTGCCACATCCTGACACACGGTGAGTTGGACAAGTAATAACTATGTCCCATCTCAGTCAAAAAGTCTGTAATGGGAAAATGGTCCATCATAAATCTAGTTGCATGAAAGTGGTTTTTATAGAGAAGAAATGACACACATTTGGCCAGGTCTTGTTACAATCTTTAAACTGTCATCTCTTTTCCAGATTCAGCCATCAGAGGGAGCAGGGGCCCTGTTGTTATTCATCCTCTATAAAAATGCCACTGAAATATGTAGGTTATTTAGCATTTTAAGTATAAGTCAATGTCTCTTCAGTATATGACTAAATGCATAAACAGCTTTTTAAAATTCTACTCTTGATACTACATAAAAAGATCATACATTTTAAAAATAGAATTTAAATAAGGTGGACTATACCTTAAACATATATATACAATTTAAGAAGTTTTTGTATGATTTTATTCTAAGATTCAAGAAGGTTTTTGCTCATAGGTTAACTTAAGCAGGCCACATGGCTTGGGATTCATTAAAACAGTCATCTTATAAAAATGAATTCTGGTTTACAAGATCAAAAATTGAAATAAAAATAAGGGAATTATTTGAATAGACCATGGAGAAGAATTTAGTCAAAAAGAGGATACAATTGTGGCACTCTATTAATCATTCTTGTTGGACTTGTATGAATTCTGAGCTGCTGAATTGGGTTAACTCAATTAGGGATACCCAGAGATATCATAAATCTCTTCACTTTAAGTGCATCATTAATTTTATGACAAAATTAACCCAACACCCATTAGAGCAACCAGCACATCTTGACAATTTGTTTTCTTAGTCTGTTCTAGTTTGTGTTTGATGGGGTTCACAAACAATTTTAACAGTTCACTACATTTTAACCTTGAGGTTCCTATTGCTGATGGGATCCTAGGATCATTGGTGACATTATTATTGCTTTTGCCCTATGGGCACAGTCAATGAATAACACAGCTAGCTATGATACATGAAACTTTTCCTGACCACAAAGAACCATCCTTGATGAGTTCACTCTAATAGGGGAAGATGGCTTTCAGCTTTCTGCTTGCAGTGTGCTGGTAATCTTGCATATTTAATTGTAATTGAGAGTCGAGTGACTGCTACAAGATACGCATTTTAATTAGCTATCAAATGAAGAGGGAGGCTGTTTGTCTAGATATTCTTTTTTTGTACTAATTAATTAGGAGTCAAGGTTCAGGATCCTGTCTTGCAGAGTCCATTGAAGACATATATTTCAAATATTTATATACATCTACCTTCCAGTGTGGGATTCTGAGTTTACTTTATTTTCTAATAGGCCATTTGCATGAATGTACAAGCATCATCCTATAAAATAATAATAGCAAGGTAAACATTCACAAAGGTTTATGTTTTCTGTTGAAATCTTTCAAGGGCATAAAAAAGTGTTTTTTTCAAATCATTTAATAGGCATTCAATCTTAATTGAATTTTAACAGAAATTATATTAAAAATAAAGGGAAATAATTCAAGGTTTTAGAATTTCATAGAAAATAAAATGAAATATAAAATTGAGGCAATATTCTTTACATCTCAAATACTTTTGTGTCTAAAAATTTAAAATGAAAACAGGGGGAGGAGCCAAGATAGTGATCTGAAGCCAGCTTTCTGCAGCGGCTCCTGTCCAGAAGAAGAGTTAAAGGACAGACATTTCTTAAACTAATAGAGGCCATCTACAGCAAACCCACAGCCAATATCATATTGAATGGAGTTAAATTGAAACCATTTCCACTTAGATCAGGAACCAGGCAAGGTTGCTCATTGTCTCCATTGCTCTTCAAAATTGTAATGGAAGTTTTAGCCATTGCAATTAGGGAAGAAAAGGCGATCAAGGGTATCTACATAGGTTCAGAAGAGATTAAACTTTCACTCTTGGCAGATGATATGATTGTATATCTGGAAAACACCAGGGATTCTGCTACGAAACTTTTAGAAGTGATCAAGGAATACAGCAGTGTCTCAGGCTACAAAATCAATCAATAAATCTGTAGCCCTTATATATACCAATAAAAGTCAAAGCTGAAAAAACAGTCAAGGACTCTATTCCTTTCACAGTAGTACCAAAGAAGATGAAATATTTGGGAGTTTATCTAACAAAGAACATGAAAGATCTTTATAAAGAGAACTATGAAAGTCTAAGAAATAAAATAGCTGAACATATCAACAAATGGAAAAACATACCATGCTCATGGCTGGGAAGAATAAACACTGTTAAAATGTTCCTACTACTCAAAGCAATATACAATTTTAATACAATTTCTATTAACGCTCCATTATCATATTTTAAAGACCTCGAAAATATAATACTTCTTTTTTATATGGAATCAGAAAAAACCTCAAATAGCCAAGAAATAAAAACAAAGCAGGAGGAATCACTCTACCAGACCTGAGACTGTACTATAAATTGATAGTGATCAAAACAGCATGGTATTGGCACAAAAGCAAAGAGGTAGATGTATGGAACAGAATAGAGAATCAAGAGATGAGCCCAGCTACTTACCGCTATTTGATCTTTGACAAGCCAATTAAAAACATTCAGTGGGGAAAAGATTTCCTATTTAACAAATGGTGCTGGGTGAACTGGCTGGCGACCTATAGAAGACTGAAACTGGACCCACACCTCTCACCATTAACTAAGATAGACTCTCACTGGATCAAAGATTTAAACTTAAGATATGAAACTATAAAAATACTAGAAGAAAGTGCAGGGAAAACTCTAGAAGGAATAGGCCTGGGTGAATTTTTATGAGGAGGACTCCCCAGGCAATTGAAGCAGTATCAAAAATACACTACTGAGACCTGAACAAACTAAAAAGTTTCTGCACTGTGAAGAATACAGTAAGTGTAGTAGGCAGACAGCTCTCAGAATGGGAGAAAATATTTGCAGGTTATGCCTCCGACAAAGGTTTAAGAACCAGAATACACAGAGAACTCAAACGTATTAGCAAGAAAAGAACAAGTGATCCCATCTCAGGGTGGGAAAAGGACTTGAAGAGAAACTTCTCTAAAGAAGACAGGTGCACGGCCTACAGACACATGAAAAATGCTCACCATCCTTAATGATCAGAGAAATGCAAATCAAAACTACTTTGGGATATCATCTAACTCCAGTAAGATTAGCCCACATAACAAAATCCCAAAACCAGAGATGTTGGTGTATGTAGAGGAAAGGGGACACTTCTACACTGCTGGTGGGAATGCAAACTAATACATTCCTTTTGGAACGATGTTTGGAGAATACTTAGAGATCTAAAAATAGACCTGCCATTCAATCTTATAATTGGTAGGATCATAAGACCATACATTCAGAAGACCAAAAATCACATCATAATAAATATATCTGTACCAGAATGTTTATTGCAGTCCAATACATAATTGCTAAGTCGTGGAAGAAGCCCAAGTGCCCATCAATCCACGAATGGATTAATAAATTGTGGTACATGTATACCATGGAATATTATGCAGCCTTAAAGAAAGATGGAGACTTTACCTCTTTCATGTTTACATGGATGGAG